>JAYJLX010114315.1:0-20387 GCA_036873525.1 Chalinula nematifera
CATTTTAATGTGTGGATTACTAGAACAGTATAGTGTCAGTGCATGGTGAGGGTTTGCACTTTAGTGCACTAGTTATTAAATTTAATTTATTTGTAACCACACCCACTTAATTTTTTGCTCTCATGAATTCGCTATGCGTTAAGTTTTAATTAAACAAAGAAAAAGCTAGGGAGAGTATTGTAGAACGAAGAAAGCACCATTCAACAGCAGTGTGCAAACCCAGGCAAGGCTACAGTTTTTGGACTACAAATCTTTGCTCGATACTCACAGCTTGACTCACAGTACCGGTACGTGCGGAGAAAAATTAGGGGTGTGGTTTCATTATCACCGAGGTTAGTCTGCTCAGGTAGCTACTATTCTGTACCTTTTCTTTAGTATGTTGCGTTGCTTTATACGCCGTATTCTTTCTTTTTAAAGTTCACTTATTCAACTTTATTACAGTGTCTAGCTAAAGGTCAAAGCAGACAATGAGTGGATTGTTCAGAAAGAAGAAAGGTCAAGTAGGTAAGGAAGATCTTCAGCAGCAGCAGGACAAGACAGCTACACTAACACAAAGGTCAGTCAACCCCCCATTCCCCATTGTGCACCACAAACTCTCCCTACTGCATTTACCCCTGCCCTTATCCCAGCCCCAGTAATTATTAATCCGTGTAATTGGATATAGCCAAGGGAATACCCTACATAATGGGTTTTATATGTTAATGACAGGATTCAGCGAGCGTGGTTCATTATGAAGCCATAAATGTTACACAACAGTGCACACAAATGTAATAATAGAACTCGGTCATGTATATAATTATGTACAATAATATATATAACATTTTCTGTTTGTTTAGTATGTTTTCTGTACTTAATTGGCTCTAAACACCCTATTAGTATTTGTGTATATGTAATTCCTTGCCTACATCTACAAACAGCAAACTTGTTTTTATTAAAATTTATTTAAAATTATTCTATTTCCATAATTATTATGTAGCAGTGTGGGGAGTGAGTCGCCCCGCCCCTTTCTGCTCACCAGTGGTTGCCATGGCGCCCGTAATCCCCTTGACTGGGAGGCGATGCCCTCCTCTCTACAGAACAAGTTTCCCCATTGGAAGGAATCGTCCGTTCCTTCACCTCTTTTACCGCAGAAGGAGTCAGGCAGAGTGAAACAAAGAACAGGTAAGATAATGTTCTTTATTTGGGTGTTGTGGATTGCATGAGATTAAGTTTTCAATGGTCTTGGTTGAATCTTGCAGTGTTGAGACTTGATTTATTTTTGGGTTTGAGGGCTAAAGTTTAGTTTGGGATTGTGGCTTGGAGTTTTGGGATTGAGTCTTGATGTTAGCTAGATCAAGGTTTGTAGATTTGGAATGAGTCTTACCCTGTTACTGAGAATGAGCCTTTTCCTGGAAAGGAATCTTCGAGTATAAAAGCTATAATTTTATATATTATAATTTTTGAAATTTATGAGCTGTTCTTATACTAGCAGATGCTACTCCAAAGACATCAAATGGAGCACTAATACCTGAAAACTGTATTCCGTATTATGTAAGTTATTATATAACATATCTAAGCTGTTGATCATTTGCTAATTAGTTAATCAAGTTAGTTATAACTTTTATTATGCTAATTAATTAATTAATTATTAAACTTTTATTACAGGTGATGAATAACGATTCATTGGTCAGTATTGCTCTAAAGTTTGACACTACCACCTCTGAAATAGCCAAAATCAACAAAATGCCTTTACTTGGAAACCATCCAGTTTACCCAGGAGAGGCAAGTTTACCTGCCAAAATAATAACTCGTATGTGTAATTATAAATTCATGAATATTTCCATCTTCAGCTATTATATATTCCTGACGCTGAACATTATGCCCCGCCCACTTCTGGCAACAGTGACAAGCAAAGTGAATCAAGTCAAACAAGCAATATTGAAGTTACGGACACGCCTACTCCGATTGCTCCACCTATTGAAGAAGACAAATCCCAATTAATAGACAACCTCGATAAAGACGAGATAGAAATTAAGGGTCGGTCCAGCTCACTAGTTGAAATACATGATGAAGTTACGGATGATCATATTTACGTGTCATCGAAATTCATGTCAGAACAGGTTTGTATTACTGGTTATACTTGTTTTACTCTAAGTACAAGGAAAGACATGTAGAAACGTAGGGTTCAGTTGTTAGATTTGTTGTTAAATATGTATTACTACATAACAAAACCTCAAACCACACTTACACACAAACTCACACTAGTCTAGTGCAATACATGTATAATGTATACAGGATGAGATATCCATCTATCATTTATTATTACGCTTAGAAATTAAAGCTATTGTTGGACTCAAGTGATTTTAGGTTTTTCAGTTCACTGTTTTTCATCGATCGATAAAAATATTTGAAGAATATTATATATACATATTTTACAATGGTATTGTGTCTTGTTATAGTTATGTGTCCATGGCGACTTAATGGTAAACAGACAAAGTATAATGTTCAAGCCCAATGAAGAGGATCCACTAGTAGAGGACAATGGTCCAGACCCCTACGAAGTATGGCTGCCCCTACAAGAGATAGTGTATGCTTACATGACCAAAGAGTACTCTAATCCTAGCAGCCATTGTTCAAGGTTAGCTATGGTATATACTAAGGATGTATAAATTTTAAATTGGTTTTTTTTAAAACCAAATTAAAGGCCGTTAATTTTAATTTTATTTCCGTGTAATTTATGAATTGGTGTTTAAGTTTTCACAGAAACATATTAAGTATGTATTGCAGCACACTACTTAACTGAGCTTGTCAAAATTTTTCCGTGATTTAATTTTGTGTTTTTGTACTTAAAAGTATTAGCGAGGCAAATAAGGTGTAAGTTATCATTTTATGTTTATTTGGTGTTGTTTTGTTGCTTTTATGAAGATAATCTGCTATTTTAGAACTCGACTGATAGCTTTCTCTAGTCTTAACAATTTTCTTAGTAGAAGTAAATTATTGATTTAATCTTTTCACTTTCATTCTTTTATACCTACAGCTTGCATAGCCCTACTCCTCTAGCTACTGCCACGCCCAATAATAAAAACCACGCCCATACCAATAGTGATAACGATAAAGTTCAAAATGAGTCGAGTGAAGAAACGATGCCGTCTATATCAGAGCTACATAATGAACTCAAGGATCAGAAGGAATCGAAGAATAGTGAAGAATTACCACATAGGATTGAGTCCCAGAATGAGAACGAGTCCTCGGCTGTTGGAAATAATTCCGAGGGTGACTGTATCCAACCAATGGAGAACAGAAATGAAGATGAGGTCAGGAACCAGACTGAGCCCCAGGTTGGAACTGAGCATAGGAATGAAGCTATAAATGAGAGTGGTGCCAAAGAAGAAGTTGAAATCAAAAGCGAGTCCAAGATTGAATCCAATCATGAGTCTGAGACTCAAACCAAGAATGAGAACGAGTCTAAGAACGAGAGTGAGACTTGTGGAGATATTATAGAACCATCGATAGGTTTTGTTCCCGATTTATCACATGGAGTAATAACAGAGGGTTCATCAACATCGGGTGCTTCCCCTCTTGTAGGGGGTGTGGACAGGACTGAACCTGAATGTGTATTGGACGATCATCAGAACAGGGCTGAGCCTTGTGATCAGAATAAGACTGAGTCCTTGGACTGTAATGGGAACAGGACTGAATCCATTGAGAACAAGACTGATGAACCAGAGCACGGAAAGAATAGGAACCAGTCTGAGAATGAGTCCACGGAAACCCGTCCCATTTACGAACGTCATGACACACTTAGCAGTTTATTCCAGGACTCGTTAGAGAAGAGTTTTTCTGATTCCGGAGAAGACGTGGTTCCAGCAGCTCCGTCTCCATGGTATTTCCTGTACTGTAGACTATCCCAGAGTTCACAGCAAACCAATGTATTCAACGTAATCGGAATGAAGATACCTATGGGTCCTTTTGGGAAGAGAAACCCTGTCGAGACAGTGAGGACTTGGTTCATATTCGCTATACCAAAGAAAAGGTTAGGAGTTCAGGAAACAAGAGATAGAGGATGGAAAGGGTTAAAATTATATTCTTTATTTCAGAGTTGACGATATATACCAGTTTCTGTGTAGCAATCATCCTAAACTGCAGGAGAACGACCCTGAGTACCCTACACCCTCGTTAGCTGAACCCAGGATGGTCAACAACAGACTGGAGATCATCAATTTGAAAGGCAATTACTCAGATGTAAGTGGGTGTGGTCATTGTGAGTAGGCGTGGACATTGTACGTAGATAACATTTTTTTTTTGTTGTGATTGGAATATTTTGTCTTTCTGTGTAGGACTCGTTGCTAATTAGTGAATCTCATTATCTGGAGCCTGCATCATCCTGGGAGGTTATTATTATTATATAGAACACACACACACACACACTATACAATACAGTATAGTCCAGTACACCCACTGTATGAATGGATATATCTAATAAAGTACATTATCTATAGACTGCATGCTTCCTGTAGTATACTATACTATAGCTAGAGTGTTACTGTAGTAACTACACACACCTCAGGGTGTTTATCCTTTAGTAGAGTATTGTTTGTGTATTCAGTACATTTATCCGATCAGTGATAAATAATACACAGCTGCTGATATGTTAAGTACAACTGATTCTGCTATCCTTTAGTGCTTGAGGAGAAGCATATTTGCAGCACTGAAACTGTTAATTTTATATTGACATGTTACATGTATTTGCTATTCCCAGGTTTCCATGTTGACTTTATCAGAATTACTACAATTATCTTTGTGAATTGTGTTCTGTTACTTTTATCCTTCATATTGTTGGAGGACAAATACGGTTGCAACATTGACCTAGTGGATATGTTATAGAATATATTTCACTCAAATGTCAAATTCCAGCACAAATAATTATGTAAAGTTTAAGTTACATATGTAAAGCAGTACACTTAAGTTACATATACATTTATATAATATTTAAAATAAATTATGTATACATGTACATGTATATATATATTTTTTCAAATTTCAGATTTTCTCAGTGAAAGACATTCAGCCACCTCAGTAAGTACATGTATTTGCGCATCTATTATTCATTTTGCATATAAATAATAATTATTATAATATGATGCTTTGTTGCTGTTATGGGAACAGTATGTTTCTTGTTACCATGACAACAATTGTCTTCTCGTGTCATCTTGCAGTCCAATGAAACCTCTTTAGTTCCTATTATCAAGTCCTATTATCTGTTTAACACTTCATTTTTAAAGTGAATAAACAACTGAATCGACTCTTTCACTTGAAATCGAACAATGATACTGAATAAGCATTTAGCAATTGACGGAGAACAACTTGTGAACATGACCCCTTCCTTGATAGAGGTCGTTACTATAAATAGAATAGGTCTCATGACTGGACGGGTATATAAAGGAGTGACCTGCGACAAATTTTATTCAACATTTATCGGAAATTTGAGAGCTTTCTTAGTGTTGAGAAAAACAAAATGTTACTTGAAATATTTGCCATGGGTTTAGTGTTTGCTATCAACCAGAGGCGCTCACTGGCAAGACGATTGCGGAAAAAAGATGTCCCCTCCGATGATGACTATAGAGATGGCAATGATATTTATTCTGGTCAATCACTGTATGTGATTTAAGGGAATATATTGAGTAGTTTTTGTTATCTATAATCGTGTTTAATCAGTTATTTTAGTGTACTTAAAGCCATATATATTGCAATTCCTTTATCATGACATGATTTGTTGATCTCCATCTTCTCTCTCTCCTTTTGTTACAGTATTGAGAGAATGAATGTTGAAGATAAGCTACCCCTCCCAATACTCATGGAACCATCCAATTTATTATCAGACACCCATCTACGTAAAGTTAGTTCATCCACTATATGTATACTAGTTAGCTTTACATAGTGCTATTCTAATTAATGCCCTGCCTACTCTTGTGTTGTGTTGTGTAATCCTTTTTGTCTAAATAATGCCCCACCTTATGTTTTGCTATCTTATCTCTTAATCAATTTATTCCTAATTAAAGCCCCACTTTATCTGTGTTACTGTTTCAATCCTTAAATACTATTCTAGTTAATGCCCTACCTACTGTAATCATCTTTTAATGTACATTATTCTAATAATTGCCCTGTTTCATTAATTAAACTCCCTATTAACATTATTCTAGTTAATGCCCCACCTCATCAGTGGTGCCGTGGGCCATGATTGGTGTCCCGTATACACTACATTCACCCATGGATTCAGCCTACACACACTGTATAGGAACATGACATCATTTCAAGACAGCCCCGTGTTACTGGTCGTACAGGATAGTCATGGCAAGGTGGGTGTGGTAAATGATACATTCAAGAAGCAGTTGAGTATAGCCGGAAAATTGTGGGTGTGGTCAGTTTATTAAAAAATTTCATGTACTTTTACATGTAATTTTGTTCAGACCCTTAGATAATAACGCATCTCTTTGTCTGCCTTATTTTAGCTGTTCGGTGCCATGGTACCTTGCCCATTGAGAATTAGTGATCGGTTTTATGGTACCGGTGAGTCCTTCCTGTTCACGTTTGACGGTAACGATGTGTCCGTGTTCCATTGGATGGGAGAGAATGACTATATTATTAAAGGGAGTCCAGACAGTATCGCATTCGGAAGCGGAGAGTAAGTGCTTGGGGGGATGCATGGTCATTATGTAAACAATAATCATTAAGGAAAACTATATATTTATCTAGACACACAAACCAGCTTGATTGCCTTTATAATGCATGTATAAATAAGTACATAATATACATGTAAATCAATTATAGCTAATTTCTATTGTATTTTAAAGTTTTTAATTATTTATATTTGTAGTGGATTCTTTGGTCTCTGGTTGGACGAGAACCTTTACCATGGAAGTAGTTTATCTTGTGTTACATATAACAACAGACCTTTGGCTACCACTCAGGATTACATTATTCATGGAGTAGAAGCATGGGGATTCATGTGAAGGCCCATTTATAACATCAATAAACCACACCCCCTTCCCACACTGATTATAGTTATTGATTTTTGTAAGATAGAAGAAACTCCATTAATTGTTTTAATTTTTGATCATTATTGTAATTATGAATTGGTAATGATCGTATTATGCACTCACTCAGTTCATGTAAGCACACACAAAGCAAGTGAATGATTATTTTTTAAAAAGGAAAAAAAATGTTTTTTTTTTGTTGTAATTTTATGTTATGTACTCAAAAACACATGCTTGTAATTTTAATTTTTTTTTTTGAGGTTTTTTTTCAATTGTTTTAAACATGCCATCTGAAATACTTCCTTTTTCAAACTTTTTCAAATTTGAGAATGTTGATTGTATATAAAGTTCAAAATATTACTATAGTGCACATACTGCAAACCCAGCCTCACCACGCTATAATATGCAATGATTATTGCAAACCATACTGACATATACTAATCCACACTAGTACCATTGAACTCCATTATATAAAAGATTGCAAGTATAAAACATACTGCAATAAAACTCACCATACATAAAGAGTAGGGAAGCTACACAACACAAGTGAAATTTGTTTCCCGTGCAAGCCCTCACAATTAATGCTGTGCAGTGATTACCACACATGCACTGAGTGCTATTGAATTATGCTGAAAAACAGACAAGAAACAGCTTGCATTGTGATATAGTAATCTTTGTTCTCAGAAAGTTTGAAGAGATTTGGCCACATGCAGTTGGTTGTGGAGAACAAACCATTCAAAGTGAAGAAGTTTTGCTATACTAAACTAACTAACAACAATTTTCAATAATTTTATTGAACATTTGAGTAAGAAAATTAATGTCGAGTAGATACAATTGAGTGAAGAAGTGCATGTGGTCTATTTTTGAAGGTCATCCACATCGATTCCATACTTTGTTCTTAATAAATCGATCTGTTCTTGCTTCAAGTCTTTGTTCATCTTCTTGAAAGCCTAATTGAAACAACAAGAAAAAAATTACTTGTGAACTACATGTACTTACGCTTAATTAGAAATACGTACATTACTGACATTGTATATTGCTTATATACTAACCTTATGTGGCTGATAATATAGAACAACAAGATATCTGTTACATACATTGAAACCAGACAAATGTTCACACGCATTCTTGGCATCGAAAATATCCTCATAAACAACAAACGCTGTTCCTTTAGTATTAGCCGCAGTACCACTGAAGACATAGAATATAATAATACGTTAATTAAAATTGTATGTTTGAGAATAATCAGTCATGTGACAAATTTCCAATTAACAACGAACTTGTAGTTGACCTATAATATAAGTTACGTTATTGAACATGTGATTGGTCACATGATATGCGAATCATTGGTCACATGAGCAAGTACTACCAATACTTACATTCTAATTTGCCGTATTGGTCCATATTTCCCGAATATGTCATACATTTCTTCTGTGCTGATCTCAAAAGGGAGATTTCTCACGTAAAGTATTCTATTGACTTCAGGAGGCAAGCGAACCTGGTTTTAAAACAATTTATATAAGACATAGTCCTTATGCTAGTCATTTATACTCACATTAGCTCTTCTAGCGGCAGCTAAAGCCATTATTACGACCCTTTAAAACAGTAAAATAGTTTACTTCTTTCTTCTTGATCAACAAAAACCACACCCATTTACTAATGGCACGCCCTATTACATCATAGTTGAGTCATGTGACTAGAGTGACTTAGCTTGCAGGGGGTTAAAAAATAAAAGGGGAAAAAGTTTGTTCTGTTGCTGTCAACTGTTACCTCGACTGTTACTGACTGAGTGACGGAGTTGTACTGTTAGTAAACATGGCTGAAGAATCCTCAAGCTTTAAACCCGTTGGTAAGCTCATCGTTGCACAATTAAAAGCCAACATGGCTGCTACCTCTGCCTCACTTTCCTCAGGTTTAGACTCGCCTTCCTCCTCAATGGAGCCATCGGAGCCGGACTCCCCTAACGCCATTAGGAACAGCTCAGCAGCAATCCCGCAGGAGGATAAAATTCAACTGGAGCCAACGGATGATGAATTAGAGAGGGAGAAACTAATAGCAAAGGGAGAACAAGTAAAAGGGGCGGGGCATTATGCACTCATGCCACACCCACATGTGCTTTACATGCATGCTATATGTACATTATACACACATTTACTAGTTTTTTTTTTTTAGTTACAAGATGAAATTGCTTCATTGCGAAAGCAAATCCAACAAAAGGAACTTGAATTGGCGGAGGTATATAATTATGATTACATGTACATACATTATATACATTGTAAATAATTAATTTTATACAATAACCTGTACACACAATTGTACTAATTATTATATATACATGCATACAAATGTGTTTCAGTTTGTTTATTGTGATTTAGGTTAAAGAGAAGCTTGGAATAACCACGTTAACGGAGATCAAGGAAGGGTTCAACCACGGTTGGCAAGTAATGGGCAATAAATGGAAGGAACTACAGGGATCAAACACGTATGTATCAGCAAGATATGAGGTTTCCTTATGAGGAATCAGGGTTTATTTTAAATACATTATGTAATCTATTGTTGTATTTCTTGTTTATCATTTTATTGTATCACTAAAATCAACAAACTTTTACATAAAAATTATATATGCCTATACTTGGTTAGATTAGATATGATTTTTGATGTTTAACTGTATGTCCCTATTTTGTGTGTTGATACAGGTTTCGTAAGATTGACAGCACCTTGACAGAATGGAAGAACAAGTTGGAGGACAACGAACGATACCAGAAGACCAAGTCATCTCTCAACGAGGGAGGGAAGAAAGCATCTGCCAGTATTTCCACTACTGCCACAAATATCAAGTTAGAGTCCAAAGTGCATTCTAAATAGTGTATTATTATGAATTTGTATGCCAAAATATACATTTGGCAGTGATTATTTTATGGTAATAAAGCGAAACTAGAATTATTGTTAGCCCATTGCGAAATTGTAGGGAAGCTTTTTAGATTTGTAGTGGGTATATCATAAGCAGTATTGAATACAAGAAATATGCATGTATATCTGTACTTAATATTCCATAGAGATTGCTAAAATATTACATTATAGTATTAGTATATACAGGGAAACAATGAATGGGGATTATTACCATTATCGTTATCAATATTATTGTTACAGGGAGAGTGAAACTGTGAAGACGATTGGCTCCAAAACATCAGCTGCCTTCCAGCGAACTGGTACAGCCATCAAGAGTACTGGTACGGCCATCAAGGAGAATGAGAAGGTACAGCAGTTTGGAGATAGAGTCAGGAGCACTTCCGTTAGAATCAAGGTTTGTGGAACCATTAGCAAAATTATAGTCCTTGCTCCTTGTTATGCATTTTTGTTATCAAATATTGTGTCATTATGATGTCATATTATGTCATAGGAACGTGTAATGGGCCCCGGTGTTGATGGTGACCCCGATGATCCACCCAAGGAAACAATAGTTCCCGATGAACCACAAAAGAAAGAGTGATTTTCTGCTTTTATGACATTAAATTTTATGCTACCTCTATACACAGATTGATTATATAAATTAATTTTAACGATATGTTGTGTTAATCTTCACATTTCTTTTTTCAGGTAGTTACATGCCAATATTCTGCAATAATAAAAACAGTGATGCTTTTGTTTTCTCTTTTTTGTGTGTGTGTTTGGCTTGTTTATTATTTTGCTTTGCCTGTTTTTATTCCATCTTAAAATTACTTAAAAGATTATATTAATTGATGGGCGTGGCTGCTACGCCCAATGTAAAAATGGCGTCGAATTGGTATTTGAACAATTGACAATAAGCGGGAAACGAATCCATGTAGAGAAGCGGTCCTTATTCAAGGAGAGGATTTACCCGGCTATATAGTCGTTTTAAGGTTCAGTTATGGCTAGAGTAAACCATAGATCTTCAGAGGAGTACGTGTGCGGAGCAGTGGCGTCCTCTGTCAACATAGTCTTCACTTTCCCCCTAAACAAACTCATGTTCCGACAACAAGTGGATGGTATCAGAATCAACCGGGCTTTCAAACAGCTCAGGAGAGAAGGTGCTCGTAACCTGTACCGTGGGGTGCTGCCCCCTTTCCTTCAAAAAACCGTCACCGTTTCTCTGATGTTTGGAGTTTATTCTCAAAACATGCAATTCCTGTCTACTCATTTTCCTTCCCTGCCATACCTCCCAGCTCACTGCCTCGGAGCTGCGGGGGCGGGGTTCGCAGAGGCTGTATTGGTACCGTTGGAAAGGGCACAATGTCTATTACAGAGTAGGGAATTCAATAAGAAGCTAGTGAACACTAAGCATACTTTAAAATATCTCAGTAACCTCGGTCCTAAGGAATGCTATCGTGGTCTCAGTGCTGTGCTAATTCGAAACAGTTGCAGTAATATTTTATTTCTGGGGCTCCGAGAGCCGTTGATGCGAGCCCTCCCCTCCCCTCACTCTAGACTAGGCGAGTCTGCTAATGCTTTCATTAGTGGGGCAGGCCTGGGCATGTTCCTCAGCACTGCCTTTTTCCCGCTCAATGTAGTCAAGAATCGCCTAATGACTCAAGTTAATGAACCTTACCACGGGATAGTAAGGACTTTTAATGTTATATTTGAGGAGAGGAATCGAAGATGGAGGAAAATGTTCCGGGGTGTACATATTAACTACACCAGGGCCTTTATATCGTGGGGTATTATTAACACAACTTATGAGCTCTTAAAGAAGTTTTTAGGGAAATACCAACACATTTTAAGATAATTAATTTTTTTTAATAATTTTTTAAGTTATTTTATTTATTTATAATTAACCTGTTGTTTTGAATTAATGAGCCCCACCCCTTTTTTGCGAGCAAGCCATGGCTCCCATCCTGCAATTGTTTATAGCTACAATTCTCAGTTTAACTACGGCTCAGCAGTGCAGTATTCCAAGTAATGGAGTTCTAACTACCTTGCTAAACGGCTCCCTTATTGACGAAGAAGGCATTGACCCAGCAGAACTGACCAATCTGACAATAACCAACAAGACATTCACATGCTTGGCCACTTCAGAGTTCATTCATAAATACAGAACAACGGCTGTAGTACTGGAGTATAGGATCAATACAACTAGTATATTGGAGTATGCTTATATTGATGCACAGTGTGATGAGGATATTCCTGTTGAAGTCTGGTCTGTTGTTGAGTTGAATGATGCTGATGAAACCTACTTGAACTTAAATCTCAGAGTAGATTGCTACGTTTGTACTGAGGGGTTTAATGATCATCATTGCTTAGGTGAGTTACACCGTGGTGGTACCATATGCACTAGTCTGGTTGCATATCATAGTGTTTAGTTACTCACTGATCCACATGAGTTATACTGGTATCTATGTACTCTGTGTTGTTACAGCATGTGATTCCTCTTGTGGAGTCTCTGGCAGATGCACTGGTAGTGGTGATGGTGATTGCTGTCCAGTATTTGATAATGGAGTCTGTGATAGTGCCTGCCCTGATAAATTCGCACCAGATGAAAATGATTTCTTTCAATGTGGTGAGCTACAATGTTGGGTATATGTGCGGGTGCTATTCAAAACTTTAATATCTCTGACATGTAGTCTGTAACATATCATGTCCTGCTGGTTACGAACCATCATTGCTTTGTGATGAGTGTAACTACACCAGCATATGTTTAGCTGAAGAACCATGTCAAAACGGTGGACAGTGTGTCCTGGATGATTCACCTACTGACTACCAATGCGAGTGTACTGATTACTACACTGGAACAAACTGCACTGGTAATAATAGAATCAGCAGCATGACAATATTGTACACGTTACACTAAAGTTATAGGTGCCTTTAATTACGTAGCAATCTTGGTAGTAATATGGTATATAGTTTTCTTATATTGTTCTTTTTTAGATTGCAGTTTGAGTTGTAAAGATGGCTATTCACCCAGCCCCACCTGTTCTCAGTGTATCATTACTGATATCTGTCTAGCACTGAGTCCCTGTACTAACGGGGGTACCTGTGTATTGACCACACCCCCTGAATCTTATAACTGTACTTGTATCAATCATTATGAACCATCTTCAAACTGTACCAGTAAGTTATAACTGAAAGTAATTATTTTCCATTATCAAAAATTTTTCCAAACTGATAGACTGTGCTCTCAATTGTAAGCCTGGATATGCTCCTGATACTGATTGTACTGAGTGTGTATTGAGTGATATTTGTCAAGCGTCCATGCCTTGTCAGAATGAGGGTACCTGCGTATTGGGCCCAGCCCCTGATTCCTATAGCTGTATCTGTACTAATCGCTATGAACCATCATCAAATTGTACCAGTGAGTTTATAATGATCATTGCATTACTGATTGTATTAGTGATTATTTTCCAACTGATGATAGATTGTGCTCTTAATTGTATGCTTGGATTCATTCCTGATCCTGATTGTACTCAGTGTCTATTGAGGGATATTTGTGAAGCGTCCATGCCTTGCCAGAATGGAGGTACCTGCGTATTGGGCTCAGCCTCTGACCAGTTTAGCTGTAATTGCCACAACCACTTCAACTCAAAGTTAAACTGCAGTGGTAAGTTAACAAATATTCCCTTTACCTCTTCGAACATGGACATCTGACTAATAATTAATATTATATTTCATAGAATGTTCCTTAACCTGTAACACTGGGTTTGTAGCTAATGAAAATTGCTCTGAGTGTATTCTCAGTGACTTGTGTCTGACTATGAATCCTTGTGCTAACAATGGTAGCTGTAGTATACCGTTAAACCACACAGCATCTCCTGATCAGTACCAGTGTGACTGCCATTACAATGAGACAGGATATAGTGGCACTAATTGCACTGGTATATACAACACTAACTAACCCAATATTGTATTATGGATGTGTATTAATGCATATGTACAGAGTGCAGTATTCCGTGTACCAGAGGATATGTAGCTGTTGAAGAAGATGGAAGATGTATTTGTCAATTGGCTGACATTTGTGAAGCCGAACAGCCTTGCATGAATGGAGGTACTTGTTCCATTCTAGACTCATTCCCAGACCAGCGGTATCAGTGTGAGTGCTTGGACTTATACACGAATACCACAAATTGCACTGGTAATGAAGTAATATTACTCCAAATCCTATTGCTTGAAGCATTATTTCATTCATTGATACCACAGAAAAAGCACAGTCGTCTAGCACTATTAATTTTAAATGGTGGATGGTGTTTATTCCAGCTGTAGCTGTCCTATTGATAGCTGTCATGTCTATTTGTGTACTGAGTCTAGGTCATCAATACTCACACAAGAAAAAACAATTTAAAATTGCTCCAATATAAAATAAATTTAAAGGTATGTGTGTGTTATACTGTAATAACTTGATATGGTGTCATTTTACCATATCTTATCTAATCTCAAATAGATCGAATGGAGTGCTCAATTAATGTACCAGGTGCACTTCATGTACTACCCAGCACAGCATAGCCCCGGCAATATACTGGTCCGCACTGAACAATGTTTGCATGTCACTGGAACAATCAATTTATCATCCTTCAGTATTACTATTATTAGTATTATTATATTATGTGCATGTTTATTGTTTTCAAATATCGGTAGTAACAATAACACTGAATGAAATAATGCAACACTTGCAGTATGATTACATAATAGCTCCAAATTAGGTAGTCCATAAATATGATTATCGTTACGAAGAGAGACTATATATAATGCCTCATTCTACTCTATATCTGCTATAATATAATTATTATAAAGTGAATAGTCATGAGATACTCAGCCATACTTGCTGTTTTTGGAATACTATGTTGTGAGCTATTACACATTAATGCTCAGGACTGTACTCTACCCAGTCAGAGTGTTGTTGATCAAGCATTAAGGGATGAAGTAACCGATGCTGGAGGAGAAGCAGGTTCAACAACTATCAGAGGTGGTCCTTTCTATACCTGTCAGGTACAAGGCACCACTATGGGAACATACCAGGAGCTGTCTATTATAATGGAATACACTGATAATGGTGGTGATAAAGTCTCACAGTTTGAGATGATTTGTGTATCTTCTGGTGGTGTTACTACATTCAATCGAAAAGTGCCGTCCACTCTTACTCTATTATCTATTGGTTCTGGTGTAACCTATGATGGTAGTATTGGTTTACGGACTAACTGTAGCTCATGTATTAATACTGCTGGTAATGATAATAACTGTGTAGGTTAGTTAATCATTGGTTTAAACTAATATACTAAGTATATTATGTTATTCTATCATAATTTCAGCATGTAACTCTGCCTGTACTGATGGTCTAATGAGGTGTACTGGTGCTGGTGCTGGTGACTGTTGTTTGGCATTTGATCCTGACGGGAACTGCCAAACTACCACAGACTGTACTACACCTAATTTCATAGCTAACAAACAGAACAACTTCACATGTGGTAAGATACATTAGTATCCTATGTAGTTACAGTATAAACATTCTCTCTATTGAATAGCTTGTGGATTATCATCATGTTCTGATGGTTATACCTTCAACAGTACCAGCTGTACCTGTTACCTTACTGATATCTGTCTAGCTGATAATCCTTGTGATAATAATGGATCATGTACACTGGATACTACTCCTGATCAGTATACCTGTAACTGTTCTGGTAACTATGGTAGTACTAATTGTACAGGTAATTAATTAATACTAAATATAGGGGTATTGGTTGATATTGCCCATTGATTACAGAGTGTGTACTAGTCTGTCAGGAGGGTTATGTGGCTAATAATGACTGTACTGAGTGTCTGTTAGCCGATATCTGTCTAGCTGATAATCCTTGTGATAATAATGGATCCTGTACACTGGATACTACTCCTGATCAGTATACCTGTAACTGTACCGGTACAGGATACACTGGTACTAATTGTACAGGTATATTAATGAGATTTTGTTACCATGTATCGTATAATTTACTATAAGCTTTAATTCAATGTAGACCCCTTATCACCAGGTATGTGCACCCTTACCTGTTCCAATGGTTACCGACCCAACGATAACTGTACCCGATGTATACTGAGTGATATATGTGCAGCTGATAGCCCCTGCAGTAATGGCGGTAGCTGTATGTTGGAATTACCACCTGATCAGTATACCTGTCAGTGTGTGGATAACTATGGAGGGACTAACTGTACAGGTTAACTAGTATAATATATAATACTAATGCATAGTGTTTATGGATACAATTGAAGTAATGAATTATGTTCCATACATAATTGAAATAGAACAGTCAGCAATTGTTTTCTATTCTTAGTAATTGCATCATGGCTGACTCATCTTATTTGCACATAACTATTGCAATAATGCTAGGCGGGTTTTTTTTTATATAATGGTGAATATGATTATGCATGGGGTTAATGAATCATGCCGTGAATACCATTGAATATTTGATTAGTTGTTGTTTGTTCACTGATTCCTTTAGAGTGCACACTTGTATGTCTCAACGGGGGAGGAGCTGACAGGAGCTGCAGGTCATGTGACTGTGCTCCCGGGTATACTGGCAGGAACTGTAGTGCCTGTGCCACTGGATACACGGCAAACAGGGACGGCACATGTGGTAAGCTATGCATCATGTGTTTAATTACTTTACTAATTAATTCATTATTAATAGAGGAGTCTGGAGGTACAAGCGGCCCAAGTGAATCTTCTGGCTCGTTTGAGCTGTGGTGGGTTATATTACTGGTGGTGTTGGTGGTTACCATAGCGATTGCTGCCATAGTAACTACTATTGTTATTGTTATTATTGTTCGGAGGAAACGTAATGAGGGAACTCATGTTTAATTAAGGACAACCTATTGGAACAACCAAAGGACTATATCATAATTTATAGCAGATTAATAGTTTATTATGCAGTTATGCTGTTTACTCCCAAAAAGTCATTATTTATTATACCATTATCAACTGATTGATAAAAATAGAATTTTATATTTTACGATCCATGAATTCAATTACAACTAATGGGTGGGGCTCATTATCAGTAAAACAATAATGTGGTGCCTCCAAATTGGAATTCTTCTGGTTCTTCTGGTTCTTCCACTCATCTCTAGAGCTCAAGACTGTACTCTACCCAGTCAGAGTGTTGTTAATCAATCATTAATAGATGAAGTATCCAGTGCTGGAGGAGAAGGAGGTTCAACAACTATCAGAGGTGGTCCCTACTATACCTGTCAGGTACAAGGCACCACTATGGGTACATACCAGGAGCTGTCTGTTATATTGGAATACACCAGTAGTGGTAGTGATAGAGTTGGACAGTTTGAGATGATTTGTGCTAGTGGTAACCAATGGAGTAGAAGAATAGAGAGTCTCATGATATTATCTATTGGTTCTGGTGTAACCTATGATGGTAGTACTGGTTTACGGACTAACTGTAGCTCATGTATTAATACTGCTGGTAATGATAATAACTGTGTAGGTTAGTTAATCATTGGTTTATACTAATATACTATATTACATTATTCTATTATCAATTCAGCATGTCATGCTGACTGTAGTACTGATGGTCTAATGAGGTGTACTGGTGCTGGTGCTGGTGATTGTTGTCTGGCATTTAATGCTAATAACACCTGCCAAACTACCACAAACTGTACTACAGCTAATTATGTAGCTAATACTGATAATGGCTGGCAATGTGGTAAGAAATGACTAAAAACTTGAACTTATTTCACTGACTATCTATCATTTCAGCTTGTGGGCTCACATGTGAGGCAGGTTATAACTTGTCTGCATCGTGTTCATGTTTTCTATCTGATATATGTGTATCGGATCAAAACCCCTGTACTAATGCCGGAACGTGTAATCTTAATAATGCTCCTAGTGACTATACTTGTAACTGTACTGGTACAGTCTATACTGGAGACACATGCTCAGGTTAAATAGTCCTTACAATAATTTATTTATTTATTCATGTAATATAATTATTCAACATAATAGTGTGTAATTACCCATGTGACAATGGGTATTCACCCAACGCTACCTGTTCAGGCTGTACTTTCAGCAATATTTGTTTATCTAATCTAAATCCTTGTATGAATAATGGATCATGTACACTGGATACTACTCCTGATCAGTATACCTGTAATTGTACCGGTACAGGATATACTGGTACTAATTGTACAGGTAAATTAATTATGTTTACATGAATCATATGCATGTTTTATTTACTACTTAATGTAGACACCTTATCACCAGGTATGTGTACCCTTACCTGTTCCAATGGTTACCAACCCAACAAAGACTGTACCAGATGTATACTGAGTGATATATGTGTAGCTGATAACCCTTGTACCAATGGAGTATGTACCTTAGGATCTACTACTGATCAGTATACTTGTAATTGTACTGGTACAGAATATACTGGTACTAATTGCTCAGGTATATAATGCTATGATTAATCATGACAATGACTCTTATTTTCCATTTCAACAGATCCAGTATCATGTACCCGTGCCTGTTCCGATGGTTACCAACTCAACAAAGCCTGTGAGTGTATACTGAGTGATATATGTGCAGCTGATAACCCTTGCAGTAATGGCGGTAGTTGTGAGCTAAGGTCATCGTCATCTGGTCAGTATACCTGTCAGTGTATTAACCATTATGAAGGAACTAACTGTACAGGTTAGTAGTGTGTATGCATGTGTGTATGCAGGGTCTATTCTATGAATACAAATAATCTTTAATTGTATTGCATATATAAGACAGTGTATGATGGGTTTTATCATTATTAATAGAGGATGTATATTAGGTTTCCCTGTACTATAATAATATAGATTGTTTACTGGAATGTCTCAATGGAGGGAATATCAGTGAGCATTGCAGCTGTAACTGTCCCACTGGATACACTGGTAGTAACTGTAGTGAATGTGAGGACAACTACTCTCTACAGAGGAATGGAGAATGTGGTGGGTATAATCAATATGCATTGTATATGCTATACATGGCGGGAAACTTGCCAGACCATGAGGACCTCATCCTCTGGCCTATAATATATCTAGCACTAATATAATGAATTATGTTTAGCAGGATGAGTCAGTTTATGTCTTCATTATTGATCTATCCATTTCAATGTTTAGTGCCAATCACGCCAGCCCCTATATCCAGTAATTCACTATGGTTTTTGGCTATTGTGATTCCAGCATTCGTCGTACTGTTATTGGTCATTACAGCTGGTACAGCGGGTGTCATATATGTGGTGAAGAATAAGAAAAATAAAGTTACTGCAGTCTGATATTTAGGCTGTGAAACCTAAAAACACTTGTTATAATAATTGTATTGAAGTCATTTGTTTGCTGCTATAGCTAATAAAATTAATTGTGAATTAATTTAACTAGTCAGTATACTTTGACATTGCCATCAAAATTTAAATTTGTGTTGATCAATGGCTGTTCGGTATGTAACAGTGTAACAAATTAACCCCTGACCTAATATAATTAATTCCTTAATGGTTAACCATGTTGAATAAAACAAGAGTATAACGTATATAAGTATCTCAAATCTCCTATTCATTGGTGAATTGTGGCAACAATCCAAGGACTGCGGCAACATTTCCCCTTTGGATGGCCACGCTGATGCGCTGCACCAACTAATAATGGGCGAGGAATAAAGAGATTGGCCTTCAAACTAATTAATTCTGTCAGTCATCCTTTCAAGATTTCAATATTAGAGACAGTAACATAATTCATTTTATTTATTATTTATATTAAGTTCATACAGTATATAGGAAGCTCTTATGCATTCGTTATATACTTCATGAAGTTGATGATACAAGTGTACTATGTATACGATTAAATACTATAATATTATAATTATAGTACTGGCACATGTACAGTATATAGGTAATACAAGTTACACTGTTAATTACATTATTTTTATTTAATTATACTGTTTTATTATAGATCTATAAGGGAAAGCTTTATTAAACAAGCAGACAAAACAACCTCATACTGAAGTTATGTTGAGCAGGGAAAATTACATTAATGACAATTAGCTATGCCACCACATGAATCAGCAGTCAGGGAGCAATGAAGAAGGTACACCAGCCTGGGGCTACTGTTGGACAGGCCAAGTATCCACGAACAATACTTGATTTCATTATACGGACAAACCCCCCCAAATTAGATTGTAGACAACACTGATAATAGGGTAGCTCATCTGAACGAGGGTTACACTCAGGGGTACACACAGCATGCTCTGGAATACAATAATACAATAATTAATGATAAGCTTAGTTATAACCAAATAATATATATCTACCTGTACAATTAGTACCAGTGTATCCTGTACCACTACAGTTACAAGTATACTGATCAGGAGTAGTATCCAGTGTACATGATCCATTATTATTACAAGGATTATCAGCT
>JAYJLX010114426.1:0-20373 GCA_036873525.1 Chalinula nematifera
TCTGTACTGTCAAGTTAACAAGTTTTATATGTTATTGTAACATACTTCAATCTGTTATATAAAATGCATCAATATAACATATAATTTTTGTTATTTTAACATATCACTTTTTACTGTGTGTCTTTATAACACAAACGCTATAATTAACGTACATTAAGTCGGTGATTTCCCAGGGATTTTTTTTCAAGTTGTTATGAGAAAAAGAAATGTATTTCATTTTTATATAATTATACTGAATTAAACACTATACTTTTAAACAATAGCAGTAAGTATATATAACTATATAATAATAATCAGCTAATCTGAAAAAAAGAATAAAAAAACTAATTCTATAATACAGCATAGGTTTATACATGCAGAGGCTATATAGCAATTAATAGAATGCAAGTTTAATTATAAAACCCAGCAAGGCAAGGACAATAGAACCAATCGCCATTTTATAACCAAATGGAACTTTAAAACACAGCAAACGAAAATTGAAAGAAAACTCTTGGCTCTTCAGATACCGCTCAAATTTTTTTACCAAATCCTGAGAAATGTGCTGAAGGCCTCGTTTCTTGTTCACCTTACGTATCAAATATGACCTACTCTCAGTAATGGCCGCAGCACAGAAACAGGGATACAGGAAGAATATGCTATTTGACAGAGAAAATACACCTATTAAACCAATTTCCTCGCTAGAAAAATCAATTCCTTTTGATGATTGGCTTTCAGCCTTGACTTTCAAATAAATCGCTTCAATGAACAGACTAAAACTAAACACTGATGTGACAACAAACAACATCCAATGGATAAAGAACCAAATTTCAAACCACCATAATGTACTTTTGGCAATTTCCATGAAACGATTGTCTTGTTGCATTAGGTAATTAAAACGAAAATCTACCTTTCTTTCATCCGCACCTTCTGCTGTGCGTATAGCCTCATTAGGTTGATTTGGTTTATTCAAGTCGTCCATGCAATCCGCCAGCCTTGTACATTTTTTTTGTACACCATAAGCTATCTTTGAAAATATCAAGCAACTAGCAATGGAACTTAGTATGGAATAGATGTAAGTAGCCGAGGTTGCCCATTCCAATTTCTCAATTTTTGTATAATATGACGCATTGTGTGATCCATCTGATAGCTTTTCTTCTTTCCCAGAATGAGTCAAGCCATATACTATAAACAAGACATATAGTATTATGTTCAAAGCAACATTGACAAGGAATATTACAATGAAGATTATACTCTCCTTGGGTTTCAATTGAGTAGAGGTGCCTTTATCCTCATGAACACCAAAGAGAGCAGACTCATCAATACGAACGGAATCTATCAGGTCATTTGTAATAGATTGATCCGAGTCCATGTATGAAACACTTCTGCAATGATAATTAAGCAATGGTTTGTGATCATCGGGGCTAATCATGGTCAATGCTGCGTGCCATGGTTTATTGTTGAAAGGATGTAGAATTGGCTTAGTAAATCCATCATATTTATTGCACAGATTAAGTAGATGTGGTATGACGTAAAGCCTGGCCAGGGCAAAGCAAAACAAGATATATGATAAACTACTTGAAATGGAAGACAATGAAAGAGTCATTTGGCTGAAAAACTCAAACGATACTAAGGATGGTCTTGTATCAGAACTGTTCAAACTAGATCTAGTACCGCTGTGATGATTTCTGGTGAGTGATTCATCATAAGTTCCATTGATTTCCCTCAAAATAATGTCAGGTATAGCAGTGCTGTCTTCATTAGGGCCATATAATACAATAGAATAGCTCACTCCATAGTATTCCAGTGGATGGGCAGCCAACAACACCGTCATAACAGTAGGAAAGATGTTAACGAGGAGGATGATGGACGTAAATGTTACAAAATATGTAAACCAAAAAAAGGAACAGCGCTTTGATTTAATTTTTTCTTTTGGATTGACGTTGACAGGAGGAATATATTGACCTGTTATGAAGCACACTACCATTAAAATAAACTTCCCTGCACTCTGGCATGACGACATCCTTGACCGGCAGTGATACGGGAAAAAAGTAAAAAAAAAAAAAAAAAAAAAAGTTAACACAACACAACAGTTTACTGGCAGGGACTGGGAGCCAGGGAAGCAAAAACTGTCCAGCGAAGCAAAGGGAGTGGCTCATTAATAATCTAAAGTATAGATCTAATGAATGCCAAAAAAGGGTAAATAAAAATAATAACGTAAGGGTGTGGTCGATATGATTTCGCTAGCCGCACCGTGACCTCTATAATTATTGCACAACAATGATCTGTGATCACTTATGCAGGTCTATGTTTAGTAGATGGCCACATGAACCATATCTGATACAGTACATGGTAGATCTACATGTAATGCCATAATGTTATAAAATTAAATCTCAGTACATGGTACATGGAGGCTAATTTGCATTAAAAAAATTAATATTCAGTGCTTTAGCTCATATCTTGCCAGTCATATTCCTCCAATCTATTGCTATATTTTCTCTGCCCTAGCACCAGGTGTAGCTTTATATTAATTTATTAAATCACCTTGTTCCAAAAAAAAACAACTAATTTATAATGCATCCTCCATTGTTAGTGTCGTCAGTGTTCTCCTTGCTGTGTGTTTGAATGGCTGCAAATGGGCTTTTGAATGTCAGCTACATATCCATATCAATATGTGTCTCATTGTGAAAGCTTACCTCTCACTTGAGAGATATAAATTAATTTTACAAATTACAAGTTCAAGTTTAAATGATTGTCATTATTAGTATAAGCATTATACTTCGTTGTGAGCTGACATTCAAAAGCCCGTTTGCAATCATCAATTTAACGGCAGTTATCAATGTGCATGATAAGTGCATTAATAACGATTGGTAAAACAAATAAGCATGAGGCAATTATATTCGTAACATGACTTGACTCTCGCTTTGCCAGTCTTCATGAGCCATTCATAATACACTTTAAAGCATAGTTTCAAGTTAGGATAGGTGGGTGGGAGTGGGTGGGGGTTAGGGTTGGTAGAAGCTATACACAAGTAAAGTGTTGTTTGACATGAGAATAAGCTAGAAGTACAAGCAGTACTTCCAAGCTTCAGTGACGGTATCATCAGTGATGCTGCCAGTAAATGAGATATGAGCCAAAAAAATAGTTAGACTGTACTGATGTATGTCCGGCACTGTGTAACGGTAACTTATGCAGGTATTATTATTTTATAGTCTGCTATAATATCAGTGCCGAATGTTTTTTTTTCGTTGGATTAATTATCATAATAGTCACTCATGCAGTTGCAAGTATGACATGGTAGCCACGCAGAATCAGCCCAGCTGGATCAGACCATAAAAGCTGGTGTGTATAATAGTATTTAATGATTATAGACCTCATTAATATAGGCAGGTCGTCAATTGGCTGGCTGTGTGGAAGCAGATCATACGTGGGCTATATAGTGTCACCTATTTTAATTCTTATCATATACAAGAGGCTATGAATCCTCACACTGTCTGATGGAGGTCAATTTAATTCATGCTAAATGTGAACAATGTATTATGCCATACTGATCATCTATTCATTGACAATCAGAACTTGATAAGGGGATGCAAGTATAATAGGCCTAGGGTGTGTGTATGTGTGGCTTATTAATCACTTGCAAACCATAGCACAAATTATACTCCTCAGGCTCTGCACCATTCGTGGTGCATGTGTTTTATTACAGTTGTGCCATAAGCATGTATGAAGAACTCACAAGAAATTGTTAGATTAAACATTGATTATATCTAGACTATTTCAGCGGTCCGGTGTAACCACCCACTTTTACTTGCAGAAAGTAGTCTGGGGTGCGTTTTTTAATGATATTACTTTGAGCTACACTCACAGCATATTATCATGATGATAATAACAGAAATGATATTATTATAATCAATTTTGGTAATAGTTCAAAATGTCCCTTGAGCAATATATTGCACTATGCAAGTGTTCAATGTAGTCTGTGTATACTACTGTCTTGCACCCACTGAGATATGCATGGACATGGTATATATCTTATTTTGAAATAATCCTATAGTACACTGGCCTTTCTAGCTTAAAGCATATAATCTATGCTTATAACTATGCACACGTAGCCCCATACATAAGTATCAGTTTTCATTTTGTCATTCCAAATATATCTACAATCAACTTTACACATAGTCCGGTTGCAATTCTTTGATAGTCCAGTAGAACCACCTATACTTTTCAGTAGTAAAGCGGATGGCTTACACTTTTGCACATATAACTCAATTGACCGTATTATGAATTTAATCAAAATAAAAAATAATACTTAACTGTAACTATGATTATTAGTGATCGAAAAATGGAGACAGACGCACCATAAATAGCCATAAATTAACACAACTAGAACACAAACACATACACTCACTAAATACACTATATTCTACACAATCATTTTTTACTAGTGCTACCAATATTGTGTTTTAATCGAGAGCTTCCAGCATCGTGACCAGTATGGTGTTCTTCGTCTGATGAGGCAGAGAAAGGAGAGCGGCTAGTAGCTGTGTCTAACGGATCTAGACGTAGAAAAAACATAATATGAACGATAAAATGTAATATGGACATGCAACTACTTGATAAGAGCATTATGCGGCTCTCACATTAAAGAGAGCTCAAGGATGGTAGGGTGGGGTGGAGCTTCTACAGGATCACTTTACATATACTAACTACGGCTTAAATACTACCATCACTGAAGTCTGATCGAGTTGAGTTGAGGATTTGCTCATTAGTATTCATTGGTGCTTATTGCGCAATAATTACTATTAATAATGTACATGTATTAAGCATGGGCACGATTAATTAATCTTGGATGACTATTGCAATTTGCAAATCCTTAACTTGACACCAAAGGGCTTTAGTATTCCTTCTGGTAATGCTAGACTAGACATACTAAACATCAAAGCCAGCCTTTGAATGACTGAAAGTAAAGTCTAAGGGTGAACCTTTGAATAAAGGACATTTTGGGACTCTATATACATGTAAATTAAAGAGCTTTATCCTTTATAAAGGTCAAAGTGTATTAGACAAGTGCCTATTTGGCTGCCGGGATATGTGTCCTTTGCTGAGAGATTTAATATATACTATGTTCCTTCTTCAGAGGGTTTAATTACCACTATTCGTGGTTAACTATACTATAATAAAGTTTATTAACTAAGGCTCTACTTAAAATTCATGTACATGTATGATTCATGACATGTACATGTATGATTCTATTTAAAGTGCACTCTATGCAATTTTGTTAAAAATACACTGTATGTACAGTATAATTCTATTTAAAGTGCAGCACATCCTAACCTTCTTCATCTGATGAATTACTGGGTATTACTATGTCAGTCCTTCTCTGCCCAGTATCTGTAAACATTCGATTCCTCACCCCAGCACTACTCTCTATCATTGTCTTCCGTTGTCTAGACGTGTTCATATCGATCTGAGGAGGTAGAGTCAGTGAGCCTTGTTGAGCTACAGAGGTCATACACCGTTGTTTTGAAATCATTGATTTATCGGTTGGTGAGCCAACGGGGCTGCCGTCCACATCTACGAACATGCTCTGCCTGAGGCTTTGCCTCTTAGTGTCCTTTAATGTCTGTATAATACCGATCCATGACTGCATCTCATCATGCGAGGGAGCGGAGAGGTAGTATATGCGTTCGCTCTTTTGTGACGGCTCGTTGCGATGGATTTCAAATAAATTTTTTTTTATACTATCAAGGGAAGACAAAGGGAAAGAGTAACAGACGAGGAGGGGAGAGGAATATAGGAGGCCAAGAGGTTGAGGGGAAGGCAAATTAAAATACAAAATTAATGATAACTTACGTTGATTGTGATACTTGCACTCGAGAGACCTCCTCCAAGGGTACTGAACCTAGGGCCTATTGAAACAATGAAGCACAAAGTAAAACAAAACAAAAAAAACTAAAAGTAATACTATATAAAATGCTCTCATGTCTGTCTGTCTGTTTGTCTGTCTGTCTGTCTGTCTGTCTGTCTGTCTGTCTGTATTTGTGTCTGTTTGTATGATACACTGTGTTACCTCTTCCGTTTTGTAGTAAGATATTGCATGAGTGTCCAGGACAAACATTCTCCTCTTCCAGGTCTTCCTCTTGTTACCTTGTTTCACGAGGAATCCTTGTTTATGGACATACTCACCGCTATCCTACAGAGACCAAGACAGAGGAGAAAAAGAAAGAGAAAAGAGATTCTATAATATTACTGATATACTTTATACAGTGCTATAGTATTATGTCCCCTCCAATCCCTTCCTCTTTCTTCCTAACCCTGTCCCCCTTACTAGTTCTGCTATGAGCCCCTGCATTCTAAACTCATCATCACACGACAGTACATCACCATCAACCAGGTCTAAGTCGATTGAAGGCTGGCTTGACTGACTGGGTAGACGCTTTACCTAATGAGAAACAGAAAGAGGTATTATTAATGTTGAAATTACATGCACTACAAACGGTTTATTATGGGAAGCACTACACATTGACCGGATTAAGCATAACTTTCAATACATGCAAGATATGGCTACACTCTATTTTCTTCAAGTATACCTTCTGTCGGAGTCTCTGGTTCTCGATTGTGAGTGCTTTGTTTGTAGCAGCCTTCTCCGTGACCAGCTGTACCAATGATTCCTTTACCGCCTTACTCTCGTCCTCGAGGTTACCCAACCGAATCCATAACTGCTGGTTTTCCCTGGACAACAGCAAATATAAACATAAACAAAGAGAACACTTACTGTATGATCACATGCAAGTCATATCAAACAACATTGTAATGAAAGTAAACATCTATGAATATGCTAACAGTGCTTCATTCAACACTTCTATGGATGATATTAATAGTAACTAGTGAGGGTGGGCGGAGCTTTGTGTATGGAAGTTTTGTAATTGGGGCTACTATAGCTAGTCTATATAAAAATGGGTGTGGTTTATTAAACACTATTATAAATACTGCAGTAGTACTTGTATATATTGTAAATACAATGGAACCTCTCGATTGCGGACACCATTGGGCCAACATAAAGCTGGTGTCCTAATAATAAGAGGTGTCCTTATTTCAGAGGTAGTTTAGTATTATACTTTCGGGAACTCAAACAGCGTCCTCATTACAGAGGTGTCCTTATTTCAGAGTATCCTAATTACAGAGGTTCCCCTGTATTGTATTTGACTACATGTACTACATTATTAACTGGTTAGTGATTTAATAACTGACTGCTTCAGATTATCTGCTTCCATAGCCTGTCTATTGGCTCCATTAATCTTCATCGTGGCTAATTGAACGTCAGCTGTCAGCATTTTTAATTGGAACTCCTTTTCATCCACTTCTTCTCTCTATAAGAAATAACACGAGATTTTCACACGATCATTTGTAATGGTCACATGATCAAAACACTCAACCATACGACTAAACATGTATATAACCTAACACAAAGCCAATATGAACAAGTCACAAATAAATATGTATAAGTCATATTTTATGATCAATATACCAAGTCACATGACTACTAACCAGGTCATGCACTGTCTCCCATAGTCTGTTATTCTTCTCCTTCATTGACTCGATCTCCGTCAGTAGGCTAAGTCTGTGCTGCTCTAAGGTTGTCACTTTTTCCAGCAACTGAGCTGACTCCTCCCCTGGGAATTCGCAATAACAAGAACAAAAAAAATGAAACTAACTCAGGTTGACCCTCCACCCATGCCATACCATACTACACTACACATAATAACAGTATACAGTACAACCTCTAGATAGTGGACACTCCGAGAAAGGGACATAGTATAATAAACCTCTGAACAAAGGACATTTGTCAGTGTCCCAAATAGACTTGTCTAATACATTTTGACCTCCAAAAAGAGGACAACCTCTCTACAAAGAACAAAGCACTTCAATTTATATATGGTCCCAATGTGTCCTTTATTCGGAGGTTCCACTGTATTAGTAAGTGTATACATACAGTGTATGGTACTTTAATCTGCCCTACTATATTATTAGCAAATAAAACATAGATATCCACATAGCCCAAGGAAAGGATACCCAAGACATATAGGGTACAATGCTACATGATGTGGAATACATTGCAAGTTTGAAAACATAAACTAACCACAACTATGCAGCAATGGGCGGGGCTATAGCCGCACACTTTGGAAATTATTTACAACAATTCAAACATTAACTGGTTCTTCGCTGCCATTTAGCTCAAGAAAATTAATATTCTGTATTACATTAATAATGCTTCAATCTGCTATAGCCCTACATTCAGGAAAAAACTCTATCATCTTTGATCCATGTGTACGTACATGTACTTATATAATCACTGTTAGATCCAGAAGGGAGTTTAGGAGACTTTGGTCTCCCAAATTTAGCTAATTTTACGTAAAAATAGGTGAACATGCCTAAATATGCCTAAATAAGACTCGTCTCAATGTGTTATTTCTAGATCTAACGCTGTACATGTATATACACGTACTACTGTACCTGACAGTCCCACATCCATTGGTTTAACACAGTCCTCTGCTAATATTTCATGGGTAGCCCCTCCCGGTGCAGGTTCACTATCTCCTTCATGGGTGCTGTCAATAGACGGCTTGTAACGTAACACCGACATAAGGTGACTTCGGAACGGGAGACCGTGTGACGCTGCACCATGCGACCGCTGATTATTGGAGTCTCCAGGATTACTAAATATTCTAGAATACCCGTGAGACGCTGTGAGACAGAAGGACAAAAAAACCCCCAGTAATAACATAACTACAAATACACTATGCAGCATATTTCCTGTAGTACCATAAAACATTGGGCATGATTTAAATAATATTAAAAGTTCAAGCCACCTCTATGGGTTTGGCCATTCAAAAATTGTGCAAAACATATAATTGTGAGCTTGGTAACCGCAAATTGTCCTGAAGCTCTCATTGACTGGCTCTGGTTTAAATAGGCCATCAACTATAGTACATATTGTGGGTTTGTTTATAAATCCCATAGGACACACCTTAACAATGTACCTTTAAAGGCACAATTACAATACAATGGCTCATTACTAGCACTTGTTAAGCTCATAATAATGATAACACAATTTCCATACTAAGGCCTCACTCATACCAGGTCTAGTATAACTATACATGTAGCAGATGATACTGCTGTACATGTACTGCATATAAGGCTCCGCCCACCTTCTCTATTAATAACTCGATTTCATGGATTAGGGTCCAGTGTCATTATACATGCAGCAGCTACTGTACATGTACAGTACATGTAGCATGTAAGAAGAATGTAAGTAAATGACTTTTAAAGAACCTCTGAACTAATCTTTAAGCATTCGAAAGTAGGTATACACTAAAATGTCAAACAGATGTTCACCCTCCATTTGTGTACTACATTTGCTGTATTATTTTACAAAGGACATATATGTAGGTATGAATTGAATATTTTTAAAAGTTTAGGCCACCTCAATGGGTTTAGCCATTCAAAAATTACAAAACTCAGTGTAAACTAAAACCATAATGTTCTGGCTCTGGTTTAAATAGGCCATCAAGTACAATACGTATTGTGGGTTTGCTAATCATCCCATAGGACACACCTTAACAATGTACCTTTAAAGGCACAATTACAATACAAAGGCTCCATTACTTACTAGCAACTTGTTAAGCTCATAATAATGATAACACACAACTTCCATACTAAGGCCCCCCAAATAGGATAGGGTCCAGCGTCATTATACATGTAGCAGATGGTACTATTGTATATGTACTGCATACTAAGGCCCCGCCCTCCAGTGTTGTTATACAGTACAATACAACAGATGGTGCTACTGTACATGTAATATGCATTATGTATAGGTTATATACCAAGGTAATTTAAGGTTTTTATGGGATTTATCACACTGAGCAACAAAGTCAAGAGGTTGTTGATAAATGCCATAGAAACCGTACCAAGGTATTCAATTGGCTTCTACCAAGACTATAATAATTACAATACTTTTTTTAAAATAACTTTTAATAACCCAGGAGGTGTAATAGCTGTTCCCGGGGACCCCGGGAAGTTTATACCACAATTTATAAACCTAATATTCTGCAAATTGATTGGTCAATTCATACTAGTCATGGTAGAACAGTACTATTATAACTCACTGGATGATTCCATCTCCTTCTGTTCAATCAGTTCACTATCCATTAAAAACACCCGCGACTCGGTAGTCAAGTGTAATAGTTCGTTCTCGGAGTGAGTCCGTCTTAGTCTTATCAATTTCTCATTATGTCTTCGTTCACTGTGCCAATGAGGTACAGAAGGATCTCGCGAGGCCTGGACCGAGCCCAGTGACCCAATCTCTAAACTCTGTTCGATGCTTGAGGTTATATTACTAGTACCTGACAGAGTGTGCATTCGCTTTAAAGGTGGTTTATTGTTGGAAGGTGATACATCAGGTGACTGGGCATTCACCCCGAACCGACTGTCGAAACACAGGTTAGCAGAGGAGAGGGACATAGCACGACACTCTTCGAGGTACTTGTGCAACGAACACGATAGCTGATCTAACTCCGATACTGACATCGAGTGATCGACTGCTGGGAACATGTGTTTGGTCATCTCGATACTCAAATACTCCAACCCTGACTGCCTCCTGGCATCCTTGTCTGCTTCGTCAACAATACACACATCCTGTGAGGCCACAAACACAGGATTTGTTTGCTTGGGTTCCGTGTCCTTCAGCCCCACCCCCTCCCTCAGTTCCTCCACTACTTTCCTTCCCTTATCTATCAGCTGTATGATCCGGCTAAACTTCTTCATAAGCAATTCATTTAATTCAGTGCAAACGTTCAGCTGGTTCCTCAGGCGAGTACATTCAGTACAACCATTATGGCCATCTTCTTCTTCTTCTTCCCCTTCTTCTTTCTCCTCTAAGGTCTCGCCGGCCCCAGGAATATCTATCGTGAACCCCTTAACAACCTTTACAGGTGCAGGACCAGTGGGCTGTGTTGGTAGGGGTTTAGCAAAAGCACCTGCTCTCTGTCGGTATTTCTTCTCAAGGACTTCCCTGCTTAACGAGCCTATGTGGACCCAGTTACCAGGTTCAACTGATGTTTCGGTGAAATGATCCTTCTTGGATAACGGAAGTGAACCAGCCATCATAAATACATTATAGAACTGAAAAACAAGATACTCAAGATCAAATACCATTACCAATATTTGTACATGTTATAAAGAACTCTATAAAGGATACATGTACATACATTTCATATGTACATGTACCTCATACACATGTACCTTATATGTACATGTACCTTACATATGTACCTTATATGTACATGTACATTACACATGTATCTTATTATGTACATGTACCTTACACGTGTACCTTATATGTATATGTACCTTATACACATGTACCTTATATGTACATGTATGTACAGTGCTGAGGGTATACATGTACTGAAACAAAAAATAAAAATATATAAACTCCTCCCACACAAGAAAACGCCCACTTTCTTTTTTTACAAAACCCATATAGTACATGTAGCTACCACATCAAATGACTAGCCATACTTCACCATTGTGTGGTGTCAGCTAGACACACCCACCATCCTAAATTGCAAAAGTTTTGCACTACTTTTACCAAAATTAGTCAAATCATTTGCCCAACAAATGGAAAACAAACTGTATTTAACACAATAACATACATAAACTTCATTTACATACACAATGCAATAGTATACAAACTTTATTACTATATAATACATACAATATACAGCTAATGGTGTATATACTTATGGGAAACAGTCAGTTTACCCCACAACTTACAGTGTTACACAAACTGTTACAGTATACATGGAATGCCCATCCTTATATCACAGTACGTAACAATAACTAGGCTTGCATGTGTGTGTATGTGCATGTGTTTACAATACAGCACTCAGCATGCATACAGACTGGGGTGGGCGTTAATTAGAACTAGGCATCCAATAGTGGAAGGCTATGCTAGGTTACTAGTATTATCAGTAGAGTCACTGTACTGCATATTTTTTAGTATTATATAGAATGCCATAACAAAGGTAATTGGAGGAAGTGCTATCCAAAACCTATCAAATGGCGTTGATGTAATTTTAACTTTAACAACAGCTTAGAAACAAAAAAGCAGCCATCAGGGGAGCCAAGTCAGCCAACAGACCATTATCTAGCTATTATTAGCATATGCCCAACCACAGTCAGACCACCTGTGCTTACTTTTCCCTTAAACAAACAAGTGAGGAATTTATCATTCCATTGAAAAACACTGATACATATACCAGCATTGTGCCCTTGAAGTTCATGTATTAATAGAGCACCCTTTTGTTAATACTTGTACCTTGACAGGTTATAGGACACTTACTCTACTAAATGTTGTGCGGCAAATGTCTGGTACTACACAACATGTACACATATAAGGATATATTATGGCCCAACCCATATTGTTAATACTATACTAATAGAGGTGGGCGGGGCCTCCTCTCATTGAGAAAATCTTTATCGGGTGTGGTCTTCAATGTTGTGGAATTCGAAAAGGAAGCAAGTCACACACAACATGCCAACATGGTGTGAAACTAATGCTCCTTTTTCAATTGATCTCTCCATCAAAGCTAATATAAATGTATGAACATAGGCAGCAAGGCATTGGTTATAATACATTTACATTTAGCTCTAATTTCAGTATATTTTGTCTTGAATATAATAATTACACAACAAATGTTAATACAATGAAAAATTAAAGTAGGGTATAATCAACTTGATTATGCTGCATATATAACATGCTTTCTTGAATCAATAATTCAGTTAGTCTGGGTTTTGGAGCTATGAATATCATTAACAACATTGCCCATATCAACTTTCCCTGGTCTAACTCTATTTATTAGAGATGGACGATCAATTAAAGTCAATCACTGCTCAATCAAGTCCTTTGCTGCTCTCCCCCAAACCTCCAATATTGTAACTAAAATAAGTGCCATGGGAACTACACACCAGATAAGCTTCATATTCTTAAATAATGGTTTAATTATGCAGACTGACTATGGAGTAGAAGAGGCTCAAACAAATACAGCAATAAATTAAGTAGCATAAATGTGAATGCAGGTACTCTGAGATGTAGACTTTACTTTTTTACACAATAATATTTGTTACAAAAGGAGGGATTATCTATACTAATGAGTACAGGCAATAATTCCCCTGCACTCCATAAACATATGGCAGTGTAGAGAGAGACAAGTTAAGGTAAACATAATAAAATGCTTACATAACCATCGGCCATACTGTGTCCCTCTATCTACAAGAATTATTCAAAACAACCATTAAGCTAGTGTAACCTTACAACACATCCAATAATTATGATATCAACAGGTCTATAGACGTAAACAATACAGCCATCGTGGGGACTATTGGAAATATAATTATGCGTTAATGTACACAGTAATAATGCATGATGTTGGTCAGCTATGCAAGTAAACCCTCCTGATACTACACTATGCATATATGCACAAACGAAAAGCAAACTGAAGTCGGAATATATGGGTATACAGTAAACAATCCAAATAAAGGGAGTTAGAGTGAGAGAGACAGAGAGTGAGAGAGAGAGAGTGAGAGAGGAAAGCATGATTATTTAATCTATATAAAATGGCCTTGAAAATCTCTATAATACAAATGTCACGTAGTGAGTGGGTATTAAGAGGAAATAGGAGAGAGGGAGGGGGAAGAAGAGGGGGTCAGAGGCAACTGCCATATTAGGGAATACACACTCCACTCACACACACATACACACTCACTCACTAGGAATACATTTAAAAATGGTGGGACAACAGTGGTATGTGTCTTTGACAGACTATGGCTTCATTCTTGGTATAATTACTATATTAATGTATACACTCTAACAAATCATATCATACATAAACTATTGTGATAGGAAAAAAGATACAGCTTGTTAACCAACGTTTCTATTGTATCACAGCTAAGGGGTTGTTGGTAAACCTGAGCCTCAGTCAGTACCAAATTGTGGGGTAACAACTTTACATTAACAAGAGGGAGGGGGCCATACAACAAAGGAATGGCAAATAGGTCTAGATTTTCACTGGCTTACTTACATGAACGTTATCCCTCCAAGTTGTATTGAGTAGAGTAGACAGCCGATCTGCAGATACAGGCAAAAGGAGAGAAGACAGCCCAGGCAAGCTGAAGTTAGCTCGATTCTTTTATTCAGTCACACCCCTCTAATAAATCTAGACCTAATAAAATTATTATTATTATTATTAGATCTAAGCTAGCTATTATAGTTAATAAACTTAAGAGGAAATAAAATGGCAGCATCGAATAGAATATTTTCTGGGATCCAGCCGTCCGGTAGTGCCCACCTTGGGAATTATTTAGGGGCACTAAAGAACTGGGTAAAGCTGCAATCGGTCTACGACAACGTCATGTACTGCATCGTGGATTTGCACGCGTTAACCGTTCAGCAAGCTCCCGTGCTGTTGAAAAGAAACATCCTCGACATGACGAAGTGCTTACTGGCGTGTGGAGTGGACATCAACAAGAGCACTGTATTTCAGCAGAGTAAAGTAAGGGAAATGCTAAATATATTCATTGCTACCACATGCAAAATGGGCGTGGCAATTTTAATCCGAGCCCCACCCATTCACAGATAGCTGCATATGCGCATGTGCTGCAGTCCTCAAATGTGATATAGGCCTTGCCCTGATACTTCACATGCATGCCCATGTATGTACGCCCATCCATGTTGGCATTTATGTAATACATATGATTAGACCTTTATACAATAAGGTTGGGGCTCCATAATTTCAATACCAAATGGTTGGTTTAGTTTTGTGTATGTGTATTCATATTATTTCACTGATAAAGGGAACTTGTTTTTCTGTTAGGTGTGTAGCCATAGTGAATTAATGTGGCTGTTGGGCTGCCACACCCCCATGGGATGGTTGAACCGAATGACCCAATGGAAGGTAATATACAACTCGTATTCTTATCTCGAGGAACTTCCTTATAAGGAAAGCTATATAGACCACCTAGTGAAGCGCGTTCCTAATGCATTAGTTGGTTTAATATTGTAAAGCAGATCACGTACAGTTGTTTCCTTATAAGGAATTTAAGTTCCCCATGTATCATTGTGTGGTGTACCTATACTGTAGTCAAAGGCTGCCACTGATAACAGGGACCTCATCAACCTGGGTCTGTATTCCTATCCGGTACTAATGGCTGCCGATATATTACTGTATAGGTGAGAGAGGGGGAGGGAGGGAGAGAGAGAGAAAGAGGGAGGGAGGGAGGCTTAAAAAGAGTATGTAAGCTTTTATACTTCAGTTTTTGAAGTTTCTTTTATTTATTTTTTTTTTAATGTTTCCGTATAATAGGGCTACCCATGTTCCTGTGGGTGATGACCAGGTGCAACATTTGGAACTGAGTCGAGAAATTTCCCGCTCTTTCAATTCGAAATATGACGTATCACTGTTTCCAAAGCCACAGCCTCTACTGGGTATATATAGTAAACTAGCATTTAACCTAATATTGACCATGCGCTGACACATTCTTGTAAAGGGACATTAACCTATATAGGGTGATTGAAAGTGTCCATATTATAATATTCCCAAATTTATTAGTTTAGTTTACAGTAAAATATCCATTTAAAAGGTGCGTACTGTCAAGTAAAACAACTTCCCTATTATGTACCTCACATAATGGACAATTTCGTTGAGTAATTCTTTACTTTATTATAGTTTATAAAAGAATTCAACATTTTTTTTTATAACAAACATTTTCAAAGGGCTCTCTTTTTAAAGGATAACGAAGTTCCAATACACATTAGTGCATTACGGTGTTACTTTAGCTGAGCATCTATGATATTTATGTTGGGGATTTCAACATTGCAATAGAATTAGATTCTATTCCAGCGTCAATGTATTGTTCAGGCAATGTTATAATAATTATTGTAAATTGAGTTAATATTACCTATATTTATTTGTATATAGGTGAGGTGCATAGAGTGATGAGCTTAAGGAACCCACTGCAAAAAATGAGCAAATCAGACAATCAGGAATTGAGTCGAATCAACTTATCAGATTCGCCAGACGAAATACGCAGTAAAGTACGCAAAGCAGTCACAGACAGCAACTCTGAGGTGACCTTTGACCCTGACAATCGACCAGGTGTGAGTAACCTGGTGTCGATCTATTCAGCTGTATCCGGACTGACCCACGAGGATGTGGTTAAACTGTACATCGGTAAAGAAACAGTGGAACTCAAAAATGGGTTAATAGAGGTCCTGGTGGAACATTTGAAGCCCATTAGAGACCAGCTGGAACGATTAGACAGAGAGGAAGGGTATGTGAAGGAGGTGCTAGAGAAAGGAGCCCAAGAGGCTAGCATAGTAGCACAGGAGACAATGAGCCTGGTACACACTACACTGGGAATAGATTAGCCTATATACTGTATTATGATTTATTTTATATTATATATAATTATTAGTCGGAACAGGAATGAGACTGGTGCATAGAAAGGCATCATATTATTATTTGATGGGATCTGTATTCGTGTTATATAAGGAATAATAGGTTGATGCATTGATGCATACAATTATTGGCATAGGAATGAGACTACGTATCAGCTATATACATACAGTTATTGGCATAGGAATGAGACCATAGCTACATATAAAAGATATTGGCAATAGGAATGGGACCATAGCTGCCTGCATATACAACTATATTGGCATATAGGAATGAAACCACAGCTGCATATAGTTATTGACATAGGAATGAGACTGTACACGTAGCTGTATACAGCTAGTGATTGGGAATTTGGGATAAGAATGAGATCATATATATAGCTACATAGCTATTTGTATATAGGAACGAGACCGTAGCTGCATAGTTAATGACATAGGAATGAGACCATAGCTGCATAGTTAATGGCATAGGAATGAGACCATGCTAGACTATAGCTACATCAGCATAGGAATGAGACTACTAATGCATTAACAATCAATTATACTCGTACACTACACACACGCCAATTTGAAATTGAATTGTTTAAATCTTCTTAAAAAACAAATTATTACTCTAAACAATACAACTACACATACAATAGGACCATCATAATAGATATACTGGCATATATAACATAATTATATAGAACATACAATAATTAATATAGAATAATCGACGATGCGATATATATCTTTAATTCATTCCAACTCTGTCCTTCTGTACCCGTTCCCCGTAAGCCTTCGAGATGATGTTCCAAGTCTCCATGTACCGCTCTACACAGCTAGTCATGCAACCCTATGGCACCCAAAGAGATGTAGCAGTAAATGCATTCAATAGATAAGCTTTATTGATTAATCAATGTTTTTCATAAACTTCTTTGTTTGTTTTCTGTTTTGTTTAATAAATTCCTTGCAAACTCTTCTTTCCAAACTATAAATTTCTCCAATATAGAACTACCACTAGGTAGTGCATTCCATGATTAATTACATAATTACTAGTAGTGGGTAGTTACAATTACTTCATTCACTGAGTTTCGTTTAGTAAAGTGTACATTAATTAATTAACATTACGTTATTAGAGTACATGTAATGGTTCGTCTATACCTGTTGTTTCTTGTCCAGTGAAGGGCTTGGATATGAGATACACTTGACAAAACACTTGTTGGTCATTTTCTATGATGTAAACAAACACATTATATGTGCAACTACTTCGGAAACTATTTATCCTCGTATTTATCAATTAAAGCTGTTATATATAATTTTACATGAAAATAAATACCTGTACTAATTCTTGGGCATTTGCCATGGCGATTTGGTTTTTAACTTGGTCAATCATTTGTGCCCTTTCAGCAGCCGAGACGTTCCCTCCACTGGATCCACCAAATCCATAGTTACTCATGGTTTTTAAACAATTATTTTAGCTCCCTTCTCGAGTTCTAATTCTCCTAGACTCCTTGTATTAAAACAACCACGTGGGTGCATTAACGTCGTCACGTGATCTCTAAAAATATTGTGAACGGCCATAACAGTGTGTGTCACCCCCGGCCCCTCTATAGTTTCTGTTTCATAAGTATTTTAGAGAGACTCATGGACCCGCTTGGAGCTCGCCCCACCATTATCACGCCGGACGACGTTCCAAGATGGAGTAAAGGAGAACAAATACGAGACCCTCTCTCCGCGGGAGCACCCTCGATATTGGGTCCCAGCGCGGATCTCCCCAGAGTCCACAAAGTCCCTCCATTCCAAATAAGACAAGACTTGAACGATAAAGTTGCTTTATGGTGAGCATACGTAAAGACTATACGTGTATTGTAGAAACTTCTCGAAACTTTTCTTGAAACTTGCTAAATTCTTGCCACACCCACTTTTTTTCTTTACTTATGCCCTGTAAAGAAGTACCTAACTCGTATCTACTTGAATACATTTTGCATTATACAATACATTTGCTGAGTATTTGTATGTTTTTTGGCTTATGTTTTGGTATCATGAGAATTAGGAGTGGGCAGGGTCAGGGCGGATGTGTGTTGTACTCATTGTGTATAGCTGTTGCTTTGATATGAAACAAGATAATTTATAGTATGCATTTTTCACTTTACTATTTTTTTCAGTTGTAACTTTTTAAGTTTGAGATTGACTCATACTATTATAAATTTGATAAAATCCTTGATATATTATGTATACATAAATGCACATGTTAGATGGTAATAACCTCCACCCATTTTACATGTACATGTGTACTTGAACATATGCTAAATTGTCTCGTGGTTTTGTAAAAAAATTACATCATATCTTTGGCTGCACTCACTTGGGCCTCAACGACATTCACTAGCATCAATAAATGTTACATGTAATTTCTAATGAATTACCCGTATACATGCTTAATGATTAACCGTAGATACATGTATATTATGTATACTATACAGTATTATAAATGGTAGGTATATAATCTACTATCATGTATTTACTATTACATCTATTGTATATACCGTTAATAGTAATTTAAGTAGCAGTTTTCTTTGTTAGCTTTAGCCGAAAGGGCTTTCTCATGTTAGCAGGTCGTTTCCACAATCAGTACAGGTATTGGACCCATTGGACCATGTGGGCTTTAATTAGTTATTGTTTTGTGTCAATCAACTTTCCATTGCCTTATAATGTTAAAGAGCGTGTCTAGTTTCTCAATAGCAGCTGGTATATATTTCGCCTTTTGTTATACTGTGTAATAGGGTGCAATTAAGGAACTTTCTTGACATTCTCTTTATAATATGTGAGGTATTCATAGTTTCTCCAACTAATGTTTTGCTTAGAAATGTTAGTTAAATTCTGGTCTCTAAACCAACTTGCATTTATATGCATGAAATATAACAACCATTGTGATCTACATGTAGTCTCGGGTTTCCTTATAAGGCAGTGGTTAGGTTATTACTGTATTCTATTTTTAGGGTTGGCGATATTTCTAAGCTATCGTTCGAGGCCATCATACATCCAACCAACGAGAGCCTCACTGACAAGAACCCTATCAGTACCTCGATACTAGAGGCAGCTGGTCCTGAACTCAAGGACGAACTGAAAACTCAAGTCGTTTGTGAGTGTTGCGTTTTAAAGCATACTTCACTGTGCATAGTGTTGCCAATATGTGCATACTTAATGAATATAGTGCTATTTGTAATCATACTTACTAAAGGACAAGAGCCTTCTTGGCAAAGGGTTATCTCAAAAATGTTGATAGAAAATTACTTCCACTTGGCAACATGTTGCTCAAGACTTCTATAAGACATATATTTGTATGATGTATTTGTATATACTATTATTCTATCCTGTCTTTCTCTGTATGTAGCTTGCCGTACAGGTGATGCCAAAATCACTATAGCATACTCCCTACCCTCACGGTGAGTATATGTACATGCATAGACCAGCTGCTAAATCTAAAGATTCCACACATTTAGATAATGATTAATAATTATTAATAATACTTATATAACTATAGAGCTCAGACCACTCACCCACCACTATAGACCTATATTATGTATCATGTACATTGTAGGTTGCCCAATACCAGCAGTTATGTACTGTATTACTGCCATTGTATGTCTATAAATGATGTGTTGTACCATTCTTTGCCTAGTAATGTTATACATACTGTTGGACCGCGATATAATGTCAAGTATCGAACGGCTGCTGAGAGCGCACTTTACAACTGCTACAGGAGCGTACTACAGATAGCAAAGTATGTGTATCAATTAAACATTTTAATACCTCTGTTTTATTGTACATGTATTACTTCCCTCCCACCTCCCCCCCCCCCTCTCTCTCTCTCTCTCTCTCTCTCTCTCTCTCTCTCTCTCTCT
>JAYJLX010114536.1:0-20373 GCA_036873525.1 Chalinula nematifera
TCACAACATTCTTATTACAGCAATTACCTTTTTTGCGGCAATCATACTCTTCCTGCAGTATCTCAATATCTATAGAAAGTAAACCTTAATGGTCGGCTATTATAAAAAATATGCATAATTTACATAACAACAAAACTTTTATTTAGTGTCCTATTGTGTGCATGGTCAGTGTACTATACTAGTGGGAGTACTGGCCACAGTTCAGCCTTTTGCTACTTAAAGCTAAGTAGCATTTTTTTTAATCACAATATCCGATTTCACAAACAATCATCGCTTTTTTTATTACATATACTGCCAGACTTTTATCCCAACAATAAAAAAAGGCTAGTTCACAACACTACTTTTTTTATGTGATGAGCAAATATACGGTTCTCCTGTTGCTTTTATTTCAAATATGTCTACTCACAAAAGACACTCAAGAGTACGACATTTTCGTCGATAATGAAACTGGTATTGACGATGACTTTTGTTTATTGAGAAAATACCCTTGTGCTACCATTAACAAGGCTCTGAAAGGACTCATGGTGTGCAGGTCTATCACAATAAACGTCAGTTCTGGTGAGTACTCACTGGAATACACAGGGTTTACAGTTATCCACAAAGCAAACATAAACATTATTGGAAATGAAAGCAATACAACAGTTGAGTGTAAGCCATCCTCAGCATTATCCAGTCTAGAGTACACTATTGGCAATAAAGTAGTCATTGATCAATCAATCACTGTACGTAACTGTGATGTTGAATGTGGAGTAGCCTTTAACGTACCAACACTACCTTGTGTTCACTGTGAGTCACAGTGGATCAAAGGATGGGGTCTATTAATAGCCTTCGAGTTTTTACCAGTAACAGTTATGGTAGCTGTAATAGCTCTACTGAATGTCAACCTTAATCAAGGAACACTCAAGGGATATATCTTCTTTTGTCAGATGATGTCAATAGCTTACACAAGGGTCCTAACTTGGCTGATCCTCGAAGGTGAATTGGATTTTGATTTTTACAGAATTTTACCATATAGTATTTGGAACCTTCGCTTCATTCTTTGGCCCCCAATATGTATTTCACACAATACCACTCCACTACAGGCTATCCTATTTAACTATGTGATAGCGTTTTACCCCTTCCTGCTGTTGGCTATTGTATATGGGTGTATAGTTATGTATGATAAAGGCTGGAAGTGGGCAGTTACTATTATTAAACCAATTCATCGTGTATTGGCTCGCTTTTGGAGACAATTCAACATCCAACCATCCCTACCCCACACTATTGCTTCAGTATATACCCTGTGTTTCACACTAATAGCAGATACGTCTGTTAAAATACTCCATCCAACAATATACAACAACAAAACTATGTTTTTTTATGATAGTTCAGTCAGGTATTTCCGTGGTTGGCATGCTGTTGCTGGTACTCTAGCACTGATAGTGTTAATGGTATTCATTATTATACCACGAACTGTGTATCTCTTAGTATATCCCCTAAAATGGTTTCAAATATGCTTAAACAAAATAAAATTCAAGAAAGACCTGATGATATCGGTAACAGATGTATTGACTGCACCCTACAAGAATGGCACAGACAACTCCTGGGATTATCGAAGCTTTGCTGGGATTCATTTCACCACTCAAGTTGTTGTTTTGTTGCTTTATTATTTTGTGTACGACCCTCTAATCATGGCTATTACCGTGCTACCATTATTTTTTTTAGTGATTCTTGCGTTCATCATTTTCAGGCCATACAAAAGGAACATTCATACCTACTGTGAGTCCACCATGTTAATGGTAATCAATATCCTATCATTACTAGTGGCAGTATATTCAGATTTCAATATTGGAACTGACTGTCTTGAAAATGAGATGACAGAAAACACCAAAAATTGGCTTGAGGCAATAAATATGGCCATTTTGTTGACTTATCCAATACCACTAGTGGCTACCTGCTATTGTATAGTATGGATGGTTAGGAGGTTTCTGTGTGTGTGTTATAACCAACCACGTATTGCGCACATACAAGAGAGTGAAGCTGGGGATCACTATAATGATGATGGTGATGAAATAATGGCTGATCGTCTTATAAACCCGGGAGATTATGACAACGAGCGTCAACAACTACAATCAAGAGAAGAGGACCACATGGTGAATCCACCTAACAACGTGATACAACGACCACGATACCAGGCAGTGACATATTGAAAACGATATACTTTAACATGCAATAGGCAGTTTTATTTAAAATTATATAATTTAGGAATGTGTGTTGTGTTAGTTATAGGTTTTTTAGCTGCTGTTAAAGAGCTATGTTATAGTTACCAAACCATACTTTATACATACATATACTTTAACATGCAATAGGCTATTTTGTTTAACATTATTTTATATTTTATAAGAAATGAGTGTATATTATTAGCTATTACAGGATTTTTTTTTTTATCAAACCAGGGAAATGTTTACATGACCAGTAAGCAACTATTCAAGCCAGCCTATACACTATGCAAACTGTGAATGCTACATGTTAACATTAATCCACAAGATTACACTATACCATGCATTGCAAGTACATGTGTTGTATAACCTTGAACATGTTGACATTGTCCACTTACACTCAAACATAGTGCATTCACACCCAATAATTCAGTAAATTCATCACTAATTAATAACGAGAGAAAACAGGGTTAAGTTATGAATAACCAGTTATACTACATGTATAGTCAATACCTTTAGTACTAGAGTCTAGTCTGTCTCCAGAAGTGGAGTTGGGTGGAGCTTCAAACTTAATTGCCAAGTAACGATATCTGTCCTGATACTGCTCCAATAGATGGTGAGTATGCTCGCTCTCCCTCATTATGATCAGCCAATCATTTCAATGATTCACATATTGAAGTAAAGGACTTTCCCTACGAATGTACTATAATATAATTAAACCCATTGTAAATAAACCTTGACATAAACAATATAAAGTTTCTCATTATACCTGTTGGACTATCAAGTATTCCAATTTTTCCTTTCTCAAGGATTTCATAAAGATGGCACATGTTCGATCTGTATTTAGATCTGTATTTTGTACGGCGAGAAGGGAACTGGGAAAGACTGGAGAACCTCTACGCGCGAGCGTCTACGCGAGACTAACTAACTGGATAAGGATTTAGGAAATGCTATGTGCTCGCACGTGGAGCCACGCCCACTAAATAGTGCAAGCAATTTAATTTGATACAAAAAAAATTCTACATTGTAGTACACCTAAATACGACAAAGATAATTAATAATAAATAACTAGACTAGTCAGTCTGCAATTTTCTGAGACTCAAATGAACAATAACGAAAAAGAACAATTAAAATGATTTTCGGAATGCACGAGATATTATTAATAGTAACCAAATATAAAAAAATAAAAGAAACTATGCGGCACATGCATTATATCATAGATCATATGTATGATATATAGTGTATGCCAGGACCGTGACATTAACAGCATAGGGTGACCAATTCAATTGTATGAATGTTTTACTGAATTACATGTATACATGTATGCAATGTAAAAAAGGATGTAGTGTATAAACAGATCCCTTTTTACTATCAATATTACTTATTTAAACTACTGGTATATCCCCACATATACCGGTATATAGTTATAGCTATACCAGTAGTTTACATCACCCCTATATATACATGTAGGTCATGATATGACATTTTTTTACTTATATGTTGCGCTTTTTTTTAATGATTATAACTTCTGCCGCCTAACGCATGCATGCATAGTCAGGATATACTGCATGCACAGCTGCATCAGCTGAGTGCTGATGAATGAATACATCAGTGCCGCATGCCGGCATAAAGTGCATGTCTAATTTTCCTTTTTAATTAATTGGGTGTCTAATCTTCCTCATGCAGTATATTCAAATCATATAATGTGTATGTATATAATACTGAATTTTCCTCTTTTAAGTGACTGTCTAATTTTCTTGCTTATGCTGTATGCAATCCGTGTGCATGTGGCCGGGCTATGCTAATTTCATCAAGTTTTCCTTATCACTGAAGTGAAAGGCATGCAGCGTTACGTTCTAGGATACTGTCATGCATGCATGCATATAAAAGAAGCAAACAGAAAGGCACTATAATGCATATACTGGAAAGTTGAGTGAATTAACTGGCAGTTGCACTGCTAATGATCAAAATCAATTAGCAAGCAGTCAGCTTCGATTTCAAGAGAATGGTGCAGTTTGCAGATGGAAAACATGTCTGTGCTTTAGTTGTCATGATTATGGCTTCTTCCATTACAGCAAAGACGTAAGTCGAGTATACCGGCCATGCATACCGGCAATTATGCATGCGTGCCTGCAGTACATGCATAATGTATGATCCATGCCTGAAGTACAATCATTATTATATTATGGCCGATAAATTTTTATATTTCTGGTGCATATAAATTATAGATATCTTCAGATCAATCAGAAAAATTGCAAAGAGGGATCCACTAAGATTTGTTATTATGAAACCAAAGTAGAAATATCAGATGGGTTAGTACATGTGTGACTATACTGATACTAAAAATCCAGCCTATAGGCATGCGTTTGCATGCTGTTTCCTTGTTCAGCATGCCATATGTATATACAATTATCAATTTTATTCTTTGTGTTGTAAAATTATAATAGAAAATGTAGTGAAAAATATCATTGGGTACGACTAAAGAACATATATATAAAAATTACCCGTCAATACAGTGGACTAACAGATGTCTGGTGTTGGAACCCGTTGAAATCATTCCGTTGCTTGAAGACGAAATATTGGTCAGTTTAAATTTGCATGCATGCATGCAGACACATATATAGCTAGGGTTGTTCACTGATCACTATAACTGGTTTAAATACAAATTAACCCTATATATACAACCCCAAATCTTTGCATTTTAGTAAGCTATGAGCGTATCAATGTTGTGAACATCCTGTGAGAACTATATCCAGAATGGAGAGATTTTTCACTGGAGTGGAAAGAGCACTATATATAGGTTTTCATGGTAACGAATTAACCTTTGGGTGTCATATATATTGACCAAATGCATGAGAGAACAACCCAGGTATAACAATTCCACTTTAATTCACTGCATGTGTATGCATATTTTTTCCTCACTGAGTCACAAATAGTTTTTGCTGGCGCTTAAAATTATAATTGTAAGTTTGCATGGTTATTAGTTGTATGCACATGATGCTGGTATAAAAAAATTGGAGATAGGTTTGTGGCAAAGGTAAAAATCACTTCCGTCTATCTATGCTTCGTTAATTTGGTGGTGAATTTCTTGGTGGTACATGAATTTCATGAAATTTACCACCAAACAGAGTGATTTTCACCTTCGCCATGGCATGTACACCTATAGCCCGCTATATCGAAATTGTATACACCTATATATGTATAGGATGGAGTATACAGATTGGCCTGCGATGAAGTACTACAAAGAATATTTTAGAAGATATGTTTGCTGTCCCAATTATGACAGGGATGGAAATGAGTGCCTACGTAAGTCAGTATGTCGTATTGGCATGGATCATGCATAATATATGGCCATACACTGATCAGCACAATTAACTGATTTTATTCACATTCATATAGCTGTGTGTTCTTGTTCTGAAAATGGATTTTGCTATGCACCTGGTGATTGCAGATGTTACAAAACGTATCAGTGGAAGGGAGACAGATGTAGAGATGGTATGTGCATGCCTGCATGCATGTGTCTCTGACTGCATGCTATATACTGTGGTCAATAATAATTATGCAGATGTTGCATTGGAAAAATGGTGCCAGTCGGTGAAAAATGAAAAGGTTGAAACAAGCCATCTTGATTCTGTTGCCTTGAAGAGGATATACTGTACTAATGAAGATAAGCTTAAGCTTGGTGCTGGCTGTGCCCACACCAATGAAGAAGAGCTCAGTATTGAATACTGTTCAATGAAGGCTAAAAACACTAGTGAAAAGATAGCAGCTGATTCAAAAAGGATATCAGATAAGCTGACCAAACGCTGGTTGTATAAATTCTGGAGACACCATCCCACAATACGAAACTATTGCTGTATTAGCAAATCAGAATTTTACACTGAGTACTTGAATACCCTCCTCCATTTCGACGAATTAGCTTTTAGCACTTTTGAAAAATACATTGCGGCTTTATCTAGTAAAAATGCTATAGAGTTACGAAAGGAATTGTACTCACTTTGTACAGGCTCCTTATCTGATATGTTTTGCCCCTTAAAGGAAATAATTGAATTAGTTGACAAAGCACCCTCCCACACACAACTTCGATCATGGATCTTGGGCTTCAAAGAAGAACAAAAACAGGCATATAAAATAAATTTCATTCTTTTGAAAAAGAAACATCCATTGTTTTTTTCTGACATTGATATAACACCAGAGCAAGAAAACACAATCATGATGGACTTAACGGACTATATCTTGAGGGCATATGAACGAAACGAGATAGCAGAACTAGAAATACTCTTAAATTATTTACCAAGCAATGGACAGTACAAACAAGGAAAACCATGCCATAATGACAATTTATGTGTCTTCATCAAAATTATTGAAGCAGCTCGGAAATTCATTCATGAAGTGAACTTATATAAGAAACCACCCAAAATAGGAGGTAGAGTTCGACGTATTGTTCAATCTGGAGTGGATTTCAAAGCTTTCTTTGAACACACCCAACTTGATAGAATAACTAAATTTGGTTCATATGAAGAGAAACTGTCCAGAAAGATTGGTCATGAGTTAAAAAAAGACCTGAATAATGGTTTTAAAAACCTGGGTACATATTTTGAGCAAGTCAATAGTTTCAACAATGACATAGTTTCAGAGGACATCAAGTACATCGATGGTCAACTGCAAAAATATAGTGATAAGCTAAATGATATACTCCCTACAGTTGAATATAATGTTAAAAATTTAATGAATGAAACATTTAAAGTTGTTAGCCTTAATGTTGCTGAAAAAGTAGGCAATTTAATGATCAATATCTTTGGAGTACTCAACCCAATAAATTGGTTAACAGGTGACAAGACTGCTTTAGACATATATGAGGCAGCAAAGGAATTGACAAATGCAGCGGCTGGACTCGAAAGAGTAAGCAACACTATTGAAAAAGCTAAAGAGCTGTATCAAAAAGCAGAAGTATTAGCAAAAGGGTTGGATAAAAATCAAGAATATTTGAGGAACGTTGAAACAATTATTACCAAGGACTCTGGTGAAGATTTTAAGAAAGCAAAGGAGTACTTCTTGGAAAATTATAGTAACTATAGTCCAAATGTCACTAGACCTCAGATTGCGGAACTGGCTAGCTACTGGGAAGCAGTGACTGCGGCCGCCTGTGAGGAAATACAGGACACTGATGGCATTACCAGTGGAATAAACAAGGCTGATGCACTTAAAAAATGCCTGGAAGTGAACATTCACATTGCCAAAATGATGGAGCTCTATTTTGAAATATATGAATTCCAATTTGATATGATGGATTCCCTTGCTGCCAGTATGAAGGCACAAAATGCCATTGAAGCTGCACAAATACTAAAGCAAGAGCTTAAGAGTGTGAGTGAATTAAACCCGGATTCCGATACTACAATCACTACTTTAGTACTGATTGGTAGTTTGAATTATGTGGCCTATAAAGCCAATGTTCTTCAAGCTGTGATACTATATTGTAACATTTTAGAATACAAGGATAACTTCATCACCAATAAAAACATCTGCAAAGGCCCTAGTACCAGCATTGCCTCTCTTGTCTCATTCAGGCCCCGACCATGTACTGCTGAAGTTCACAAATTCTTCCACGGTATCCCTACTAAACCCAGTGGTGCAGGAGATGAGGCATACATGGACATTGATAAACTATACTCGGGCTCACCCGTGTATTTTAAAATACCCAACAGCCAGTGGTTGGTGGATCGTAACTGGATTTTTACTTCCCAGAAAAGCTATGCCATATACGTCAAGCAATTCGAAGTATACCTTCCTACAGCCAGCATCACAGATCGTAATATCCTAGTCCGTGCTACGCCTTTAATGAATGAAAAGGAACCAGGGGGTACTGTGTACAACATTGAACCACGGACATCTTTTGAGTTTGACTTCACTGAAGGACCAACAGCTGCAGCCAACTGCCGTAGGCCAAAAAACCATGACCTCCACCCTTACACTATCTGCTTGGGGTCATCAAGTAATACCATTTGTCAAAATACTCTACCAAATGATGATAAAGACAAAATGAGGGAGTTAGTGTATCCATCCATATACGCTCGATGGCATATATCAATGGAGGGATACAAGGATGCAGTACCACCGAAGCCTGCTAATGATGACTTCACACTAAAGGTGGGGCTGATTTTATGCAAGGTACCACCTGATAACAACTTGCCTTTGTCTAAGGATATACAACTTATTAGTACCGCTTCGTCGTGCTGTGAGAAGGGTCAATATCGTTCATCAGGAATAAAGTGTGTGGATTGCCCTAACAAGTCAAAGGCTGCTTTGGCTGGTTACTACTGTGAGAAAATTGATTAGCATTTTCTTACCAGCTTACCTTGAACTATATGATTATAATTTCATATAATCTTCAGTCTTTTTTTGTAGTATAAAGTACATTGTAGTGACTTAATTTTTTTTCCTAGTTATTGATCGGATGCATCAAAACCTGCATGACAGTTAATTCTGGCATATATATAGACTAGCTATATATATAGTCTGTGCATGCATGGGCTATATAGTATAGCTCTATACATTTTAAGACTTTATAATTACATAAAGTTATATTATTACTGTATGCATGCCTCATAGCATCGCGATTGTCTCATATGAATTTTCAGATTTAGCCACGGAATACGATCCCATGCATGTAGCTATCCTGCACTATCATGCATCTGGTGGCATATGCATCACTTTGCAAGCTAGTGTGCTGGAGCCATGATATAGCAGCCGATTCTAGTGTGTGCATGTAATTCATTTTAGCTACCATGCATGACATATTCAATTTTGTGTCAATGCATGGCAACACCCCACAGTTTTAGAATAACAGCTTTTATTATTACTTATTTAACTTGTGCAAATTATTATTGCATGCATGCACAGTACACAAAGTAGGCATGCCTTACTGATATATTTACTATAATTGTATGTGGACGTGCAATAGTTAAATGGCTGCATGTCCTATATAACATATACACTATAATGAAGCCATAAAGCTGCTGAGCTTATTTCAATGTATAATATAAATCATCGCAGTGGCTAAATTTCCTCATTAAGTCTATAATTTTCCACAGCATAATTACTGATATTTAATAAGTGCCTGATTTTCCTCTGTTCTATAATTATGCCTAATTTTCCTTCAGCATGTATCTAATTTTCCTCAGCAAGCTGAAATTGACTACATGCATATAGCAAGCATTATCAGCTTTCTACGCTAGGTTGAGTTACAAACACGGGTACCATAGCTGGACTATAGACATACCACTCTAACATAACACAATACATTGGTCATATAACCACAACCTGTTCCATATGACAATGCGTGGGCGGCTGACAATGTGATAATGTGTGGGCGAGCTGAGATAGCAGGTAGGTGGAGCTAGGAGCTATAAGCTGCTACATACCGGCTGTGCTCTATACTGACTCATTATATAAGGAAGCTTTATGTTTTACTGAGGCTACTATAATGATCACAATCCTTATCTTGTTAGTAATAATGCTAGTCCAATTAAGCGTGAGTGATAAAAAGTGATATATACCGGCTGTGTTATGTTAGGCTCATCATTCTGCAAAGCTCCCAGATCCCAGCAAAGCTTCGATATACAATTGCAACAGATGTTAGCTCCATTTAAAACATATTAATCAGTGTACAATCGAAGTGGCTATCGGTGTTCGGCACTGCTGGTCATGGTTGCATGGTGACGCTATAAAAGTAAATGACCAATATGAGCTAGCACTGCAAGAGTAGACTATATAGCAACTTGAATAAGACCATATCTGTCTTTATTAAGAAAGTGACTATCTATAATCGAGATGAAGTTTATCACCATACTTCCAGTATTTATGATCTTGGTATGTTTAAATTGAAAAGCATGCATGGCCAGATATTATTGTTTTTAATATTAGGGTATTGCTGCAGCCTCAAGGCTTTATCAGGTTGAAAATCCTGAGCAGTTGCTTGACATTATAGGCACTAAGGCAACACTCAAACTGATTGACCAAAATGTTCCAGCTATCGCAACAGATGTTGTTATATACGCACGTGTGAGGTGCGGCTGGCTTGGTAGTCCTAGTAGTACCGGTCATATAATAGTGGAATCTGCTCCATTCATAAGGCAGCTCTACTTCCATACTTACAAGCAGGCTGCATTGTCCTTCAACTCTGATTACTTCACCTTGCCCATATCTGCTGATCGTACTGTGACAGCTCACGTTGATACAGCTGAAAGAGGCACTTACTTCCAGGCTGCAGTTCAAATAGTTGGATACCGTGCTCCATGTGATGATGATTGAAAAGCATCCCTGAAACTATATATAGCTGCAGCAATAAGTATATAGTAACCATATAATGAACTCATATTCTAGTATTGGGATGCATGCAGCTGTGCAATATTATTATTATTATTATTATTAATTATTTGTTATTATGAAATTGATTATCATCATGTTGCGTGCGGGCATTATGAGACCAGCATGGGAACGAGTGAATTATGTGATGAGCAAACACACGAAACTTGCCGACCAAACTGTAACCCATGCTATGAATGTCGCACTGCTATGTCCACAGTTAATAGCATAGTACAATATGGAATATATAATACTTAAGACTATACATGTACTAATATACTTAATACAATACTAAATATATAGTACAATATGGAAGCTATAAATAATATACGTATTACTTAAGGTACAATACTATACATATAAGATATGCTATACGCTAATGGATAGCAGAGTTCATGTGTTTGTCTTGTCATTGTACAGTGTACTATGTACATAATGCATTGAATCTAATTATGAACAGAATTTACAATATGCCAATAGACACTGGACTGAGTTATTGTGCCATATGTGCTAGCTATATACTATAGCTATTTATGTATACATAGGCACATTATGATGTATAATGCAGATAGGTTGATATACATGTGGTATAGGTATATGATTGATGTACACTATAATGATTAATGTACATGCAGTATATAGGTATATGGTTAAGGTATATACAATATGTAATGATTAATGATTAATCATTAATTAATGTAATGATTAATGATTAATCATTAATTAATGTAATGATTAATGATTAATCATTAATTAATGTAATGATTAATGATTAATTAATGTACAGTAGGTATATATAGCAATCAGAGAAGAGAGAGAGTATACAGTTCTAATTAATGGTAAGTGTTCTAATATACCGTTGACATCGATTGAGTTTAATCGTTTTGATCATTATCCAATACACTGATACAATAGCTATACTAATCCCACCAGTAGAGAAATCGAAACTTGAAACCCGTATCTTTCTTTTCAGTCTTCTGTCTGCTTGGAAGTTGATGCCATATATATCTAAAGAGCCACACCTTCTTTTGCTGCAAAGTGGGGTGGGGTGGGGGGGTCATTAATTATTATAGCTACATGTGTACTCTAACAATCGCATATTATGTCGTATGATGTTTCATGCTTGACAACTGAAAACTAAATATTTCCGTGTTTGTTGTCAACCTTGTCAGTGTGAGTTTTATCTATTATATAAGTGCAACTGTAGTGCCATAATCAGACTACTAAAACATTGTCAGTGTATCTTGAACCTGCCCAGCCTTGTTGACAGAATATTCTTATATGGTGAGTGTAAATTTACTTTGGGAAGATTACTGCTTTACTTTTTGTCATGAGTGCCATGCAATTCACTGCCTATAAATGGAATGCTGAGTCAGTTGGAGTGCCTCAGTATAGTGAATAGTTTCATAGACAGTCAAGACACATCATGTCTCGGCAAATACTGCTGTAACTTAGTTACTTGCTTGCCAGACTGAGCTCAACTGATTAGACACAGCAATATTATTCTGTATGAAAACAATAATTATTATTATTCGATTAATTATTTTTATCTTTAATTGTTTAATCTGTTTATAGATCATGACAGCTGGTATTTTCCAGTACTGTTCAATAGTCTGTGTGCCACTGATTTTGTCAGCATTATTAATCTACCAACAGGCTCTAGTATTGGCTGATAGTGGGCAGTATCGTAATGTTTATCGTGTAGTACAATCAACTGAAGAATGTAATGACCTCATCGATAGTACTGAGTCTCCTGGTGTTGTATGTAACACTCTTCAGTTCTTCATTAGCAATGTTCCCGGGTACTTTACCTCCAACACAACATTCTATATAGCAGAAGGACACCATATACTGGACACTGTGGGTTTACAGATAATCAGTGTTAATGGTATTCATGATCTCATCCTGTTTGGCCAAGGCAGAGGGGTAACAGTAATTGAGTGTGGGTGGAATACTAAAGGGTTCCAGTTCACCAATAGTAATAGTATCAGTATCATTGGTATTGATCTAATCAACTGTGGACAAGCAGAACAGAACACTCCTACCATACGATTATACAATAGTCAATCAGTGACAATAGAACGGACTGGAATTAGGGACAGTTACATTGGTTTGGTAGTAGAGTCATCATTGTGTATATCAGTAACGAACTCCTCTTTCACCAACATCACTGGAGATGGCATCAACATTTCCAATACTTGCAATGTAACTGTTGTTTTGACAAACTTTATTGACAACAATATTGGAATAGAAGCCGCACAAAACACAAACCCTGCTCTGTTGTGCTCTAACAGTGATGGCCCAACAACTTCAGTGATGGGTTGCAGTTTCAAGCATAATCGTAACAAAGCTATCGATTTTCGTACAAATTTTGAGACTGGATTGCAAGTCACTGACAGCTATTTTTACCAAAATGGTGAATTCAATGACTTAATAGTCAATGCAGCTGTGTTTGTGAATGGATCAGTATCAACTTCAATACTCATCACGGAATGCCATTTCATTGGGAACCTCAATAGAGCAGTTTACATCCAAGTAGCATCGTTAACATTAAAACAGAGCATCTTCAAAGATAACACTGTAGTGGTTTACACACCTTACCATGGTGGCAGTGCACTATATGCTTTTAGTAGCATTTTAGTGAATATAACTGATTGTGTATTCATTAATAACAGTGTTATAGCAGGCAGGAATGGAATGGAATTATCTGTTGGTGGTGGCGGAATATGCCTGTACTTTATCCAAGTAACCAGTTTCATATTCTTCAGTAACCTTACACTGATTAATAACACTGCTGATAATGGGGGCGGATGTGGTGTGCTGTTTCAAAGAGGTAGTAATGCAACTATGACTATCATAAATTCAATATTTCAGTCAAACAGTGGTCTAAGAGGAGGCGGACTGATGATAGCTGGGACAGATGCATCGACTGTTATTAATGTGAAAATAGCTGGGTTGATTTTTAGGGATAATGTTGTTATGGAAGAAGGAGGTGGATTTAATTTATACGTTTCATCAAATTCAGTCTCGTATACTGTCATTCATGCTAGTTATTTTCATGGAAATGATGCTGTGATTGGCGGAGCCGGTATGGCTGTGGCTTTTTTTGGCCACGGAGTTGGTTTTCTTTATATTAATATTACTGAAACTGAGTTTACTAGAAACACTGCTACTCGTTTCGGTGGAGGGTTTATAATTGTTGCTAATTCACCTGCCTCAGTGATGATCGACGGTTGTACTTTTACAGATAATGAAGCTGAACTTGGTGGAGGTATTTATGGGTTCCAATTAGTATCTGATGCAACAAGCAAGTGCCTATTTGAAGTCTCACAGACAATTATCAGCAATAATAAAGGGTCAGCGGTCAGTTTAACCAACTGTGACATGGTAATCACCAATGGCCACACCCTCTTTGACAACAACATTACACCCTTAAATGGAGGGGGTGTGTACCTCGATACCAATTCCCGTCTTAACACAATGGATAATGGTAGTGTGAGTTTCATTAATAACACAGCTGATGGATTCGGTGGGGCTATATTTTCAGCGGATGGTGATGAATCTATATTCCATGGTGGGATTTTCGTAGACATAACTTCTGTTTCTCTACACTGTACATTAGGTGTAAATATGATAGCTAAGTTCATTGATAACAGAGCCAAAATTGCTGGGAACAATCTATATGGTGGAACATTTCTTAGCTGTGATAAAATGAACTTTAATATTAGCAATTTAATCACTCTCAGAGAAGACTACGATACATTCAATAATATACTGGAATGTTCCAATGTACCTATGGTATTGAAAAAGGAGGCAATCGGTGGGGCTGGTTACAAGGGGATGCCCCTATCATCATCTGTCTCGTCAGAACCACTTGGTGTGTGTACCTGTAACGAAAATACTGGCGTTAACTGTACCAGTGATAAAGTGATCAACAAGACAATATTTCCCGGACAATCATTCATTATGTCCCTAGCAACTGTTGGGCTATGTGGAGGGGTAAGCCCCGGAGTCATTTCTAATAATGAGACGCCATTTCCACTTGCTTCAAGTATAATAGGCAGCAGCTCAGTGTCATCGTGTCTACAGTATAATTATGTTCCTGAAATCAGCCGAATATCTGATACCAACGTTACCATTACAATCCAATTGAGTGTACCTAATACCAGATTGACAAATCAAGGCATTGTCTTGGTTCAACTGACTGTATTACCCTGCCCTTTGGGATTGGTTCTGGATCCATTGGTACGGGAATGTGTCTGTGACAGTACTCTAACCACTATTAATGGTGTATCATGTAATGTATCTCAACTGTTTCCAATCCAGCGATCAGGAAACATTTGGATAGCCTTCGAGCCTAACCATAAATGTGCGATGGTCCACGATGGATGTCCATTTGACTACTGCATCAGTTCAACAGTGCAGTTTAAACTAAATGAATCAAATGCTCAATGCAATCATTACAGAACGGGAACACTGTGTGGAGAGTGTTTACCAGGTCTCAGTGTACAGCTAGGTGGTAACCATTGTACAAAGTGTTCAAGTATATCATCCATTTATATAACATTGGTATTCCTTATAGCTGGTATACTACTAGTGTTCCTTATACTGGTACTGAATCTAACAGTGTCAATAGGAACTATCAATGGAGTACTGTTCTATGCTAATGTTGTACAGCTCAATAGCTCTGAGTTTGGGTTACAAGGAGGGAGTGTACCCGTTATAGACCAGTTCATCTCCTGGATTAATCTAGACCTCGGTATTCAAACCTGTTTCATAAACGGGTTGGACGACTATGGCAAGATATGGCTTCAGTTCCTGTTTCCATTGTATATCTGGGTAATAATGATTGGTATTATACTAGGGTGTCGATATTCAACCAGACTATCCCGATGCTTTAACCGTAATCCAGCTGTACCAGTACTATAGCAACACTGATACTTATGTCTTATACTAAACTGCTACGAACCCTGACAGCAATATTCACCTACACTAGAGTGGTGTGTGGAGAGTTAGAGTGGATTGTTTGGGCTAGAGATGGTAATGTAGAGTATGCTCGAGGCAAGCATGTGCCATTATTCATTGTGGGTATTGTGTTTCTGATGCTTGCACTGGTATACACAGGACTGGTGTTTTCAGCACAGTGGCTGGTTAGGTACAGCGGTGTTTGTTTTAGGAGTACACGAGACCCTGTAGTGAAACTCAAGCCATTCGTTGATGCATATACTGGCCCTTATAAAGTGAAATACAGGTTTTGGGTGGGGCTCGGTCTAATTGCTCGAATAATTTTCACCGTGATGTTTTCAATAACAGCAGCTCTTCCATCTTCTAATAATGTCAACAATGTTTTGATAATGTTGGTTGTGTTTTCCATGACGATGTTTCACAACAAAGTCTATCAGAGCAGGGTTCCGTATGTATTGGAGATGCTGTCATTCCTTAATTTGTTTGTTTTGGCCCTTATTACCGGTACAGTCACCAAATCACTGACTGTCACAATCGTTTCTGTATCATTCGAGATCGTCCTTTTTGTAGCCGTTATTCTGATTCACCTATTTCAAGCATTAACAAGGAAGTGGCCTAAACTGAAAGATATTAATAAACTAACTCTGCTGAAGAAGAAGCCATTGAGTACAAATACTACTGAGACATTGAACAGTACTGATTCTCCAACGTACCACCCAGCTACCAACTACATTGAGCTACACAATGAGTATGACTATGGTGAGGTTGTCAACAGGAGGGACTCCATTATCTTCACAGTTGATTGAATGCTACAAAATAGCAGAATATTTCATTAGACCATGATATTAGATCATGGTAGTGGATTAATTGTACTGTCATGATTTCATAGTAAATTTTTTTTTGTAGTTTATTTGCATAATTTTTTTTGTCAAGGTATGCCTTTTCTGTCCATTAATTATAATTATTATGTCTATTCATTCATTGTCTCCTTATGTCAGTATTTGGGTAAAAGTGCATGGGTGTGAGTGATAAAGTTATTTTAGCAAGGCACAAATGAGCCACACCTTAAGTGTTTGATAAATAGGCGTGCATGCTTCATTAAAAAATCTCTAAGAATCTCAGTTGGCCAAGCAATGAGATGGTTGGATTAATTTTAAACTATTAATTGGAGATGTGTAAACAAAGTCTGGAGGAAGCTTAAGTTATGGGCATGTAACTTCCAAGATCAAAGCCGGGGGTTGCTGGGATATGTATAGGATACTACACTGTTACTGGGTGCCGGGTTATGCATGGGTATATAGTAACTCCCTGCGAGATAATTAGTCAAGGGCGTGCCTAATTAAGACTGACTAATTGTCTTGAAGAATTGCCCATAACCACCCAGTAACGGTGTAATATATATACCAGCACAGCAACAAAGAAATAATTCATGGCCGGCACATGTGTATTTAAATATGTGACAAGTTGAAAAACAAAAAAAGCCACATGAGAGAGCATATTATGCAAATTCAACAAAATCCACTTGGAAGAGACAGTTCTGATCATTTGCTTTTTTGTCATAACCATTGTATTGGTGACGTGATTGTATAAAGTCTGGTTATATGGGCATATAATTCACTGAAAAAGTTTAAAGGTTGCCATGGTGATACCATCATTACTATTGTATAAGGCATAATATTTACTACTAAGGTATATTAAATTATTAATTGGGAACTTGATTGAATTAGTATGGCATTCACTATAGCCGATATGATACCTGGAAATTGCGTTATTATACTGAGGTGAATTGAATTATCGAGTTATGGATGCACGAATTATCACGCTGATACTCTGGGAAAATTGAGTTAGATGCATGATGTGCACATGGCTGAGAAATTGGGTTAGTCTATCCAGTGCACACAATACTGGGAAATTACAGTTGTGTAGGCTAGGGGATCAATCTCAGTAAATTAATCATTCATGCGATGATTCGTATATAGCCAAATACAAACCAGTTTACTATAAATACAATTAGCTTGCTAGCTGCTGTGCATATTCGAATAGAAGTGGTGGTCATAATAACGAAGTGATCAACTCTCCACTGCATGTGGATCTGTATAGGCCGTGTGTGATTTTTTTGATTGCTTAATTGAATCAGGAATATCATTTGTGATCTGAGATCGAGACTTATTTTTTTGAGTGCTAATATAGAAAGGTATATCGTGGGTGTCGTAAAGTGCTTTATAGAATATAATAACTAGCGAGGAATTTCCTATACAAGTGGCTTGCCTGGGAAGTTTCCTAACTAGACCTCAAATTGCACAATTTAATTTCTCTATTACAATTGCACGTATTATTATGTTCTTATAATTATTATTATTTTATTGTCTCATATTTGATTATGATATAGATCCGCAAATGAGAGCTGTAGTTTCTTGTAGCTGTATGCTGATCCTATCAGCAGTATTAATAATGCCAAATGTCTACCAACAGGCTCTAGCATTGGCTAATAATGATCATGTTTATCACGTAGTACAATCAATTGAAGAATGTAATGGCCTCATCGATAGTACTGAGTCTCCTGGTGTTGTATGTAACACTCTTCAGTTCTTCATCAGCAATGTTTTTGGGTATTTTACCTCCAACACAACATTCTATATAGCAGAAGGACACCATATACTGGATACTGTGGGTTTAAAGATAGTCAGTGTTAATGGTATTCACGATCTTGTCCTGTTTGGCCAAGGCAGAGGGGTAACAGTAATTGAGTGCGGACGGAGTACTAAAGGTTTCGAGTTCACCAATAGTGACGGTATTCGTATCGTTGGTATTGATCTAATCAACTGTGGACAAGCAGAACAGAACACTCCTACTATACGATTATACACAAGCCAATCAGTGACAATAGAACAGACTGGAATTAGGGACAGTTACATTGGTTTGACAGTAGAGTCATCATTGAGTATATCAGTAATGAACTCTTCCTTCACCAACATCACTAAACATGGCATCGACATTTCCAATACTTGTAATGTAGTAATTATTTCGACAAGCTTTACTGACAATGACATTGGAATAGAAGCACAATGCACAAACACTTCACTATCATGCTCTAACAGTGACCCAACAACTTCAGTGATGGGCTGCAGTTTTAAGCATAATCGTAACAAAGCTATCGATTTTCGTACGAATTTTAAGTCTGCGTTGCAAGTCACTGGCAGCTATTTTTACCAAAATGCTGGTGAATTCAGTGATGCAGCAGTCAATGCAGCTGTGTTTGTGACTGGATCACTATCAACTTCAATACTCATCACGGAATGCCATTTTATCGGGAACCTCAATAGAGCAGTTTACATCCAAGCAGCATCGTTAACATTGAAACAGAGCATCTTCAGAGATAACACTGTAGTAATTTACACACCTTACTATGGTGGCAGTGCATTAGCTATATTTGATAGTATTCAACTGAATATAACCGATTGTGTATTCATTAATAACAGTGTCATTGCTGGCAGGGATGGAATAGAATCTGGTGGTGGTGCAGTACGTCTTGAGTTTGTCAGTTTCACACACTTCAATAACCTCACACTGATTCATAACACTGCTGATCTTGGGGGCGGATGTGGTGTACTGTTTCAAGGAGCTGTCAGTGGGAATGTAGCTATCACAAATTCAATATTTCAATCAAACAGTGCTATTTTTGGGGGTGGATTGTATGTACATGTTGTTCAAGATTACCCGTCTACTAGTGACTCCGGCATTTTTATAAGTGGACTAATTTTTGAGGGTAACAAGGCGGATGTAGGAGGGGGTTTATTAGTGACCTTTAACTCATCTTATGTGCAGACTTCTACTGTAATCATTAATGCTAGCCATTTTCATCGAAATGACGCTGATTCATATGGAGGTGGTATAGCTATTTTCAGCCAAGTTACCTTGCTTAATACTACTGTTACCGAGACTAAGTTTACTAGGAACACAGCCACTCAATTTGCCGGTGGGATTTTTTTTTACAGTGATTCTAGATCTTCTAACTTTGGATTAATTGAGAATTGTTCTTTCACAGACAATGTGGCTAGTTTTGGTGGTGGAATATATGGGCTCCACATCTTGTCTGACACAGCAAAAAACTGTCGACTTGATATCTCGAAGACAATTATCAGCAATAATCAAGGGTCAGGGGTCAGTTTGACCAGCTGTGACATTGTATTCACCAATGGCCACACTCTCTTTAGTAACAATACCACACCCTTAAATGGAGGGGGCGTATACCTTGATACCAATTCCCATCTTAACACAATAGATAATGGTAGTGTGGGTTTTATTAATAACACGGCCGGTAGATACGGTGGGGCTATATTCTCAGCAGATAGTGATTCTACATCTATATTCCATGGAGAGTTTCATTTAGAAATAGGATCTCTTTTTATACAATGTACATTAGGCAAGAATATTACAGCTGAGTTCAATAATAACAGAGCCAAGGTTGCCGGGAACAATTTATATGGTGGAGCATTCTTTAACTGCAATAATTTCAACTCTATCTTTTCTATTCGGTTTAGACTAGGCTACAATGGATTCAGTAATATACTTGAATGTCCTAATGTACCTATGGCATTGAAGGAGGAGTACGTAGGTGGGGCTGGTTACAAGGGGATACCCCTATCATTTGTCTCATCAGAACCATTCGGTGTGTGTACTTGTAATGAAAATACTGGTATTAACTGTACGAGTGATGAAGTGATCAACAAAACAGTATTTCCCGGACAATCTTTCACTGTATCTCTAGCAACCGTTGGGCTATGTGGAGGGGTAAGCCCCGGAGTCATTACTAATAATGAGACGCCATTTCCACTTGCTTCAAGTG
>JAYJLX010114647.1:950-20372 GCA_036873525.1 Chalinula nematifera
TCAGACCTGCAGGCCTTGAGCACCCCCTCCCCCCTCCCCCCCCCCCCCCCCCCTTTTTCCCCTTCTCTCTTCTCTGGTGGCACTCACTGTATGTAACGCAATTCAGTGGATGACTAGACCCCTGTATACACACACAGCTACTCCTGCTTGTCTTAGACACTACAAGCTCCTTATTGTCTGTTGTTCCTGTGTAAAGAAAAGGAGACAGCTCTCTGTACAATATCTCTCCCCCCCCCAATTAAACCTTCATTGCTCATTATACCCTTCGTCAACCCACAATAACATGCAGTACTGGCAAAGAAAATTATTACATATGTACAGTACATGCATGTACATGTACTCATGCATATCATAAATTAAGCATCCATGCACAATATACATTACATGTATTGAACATGTATGCTAGCTGTACTATACTACAGAATTATACTTGTAGGTATAACACATACAGCTCCATTATTATTAGTGGTCCCTAGTCCCTGCTGTGCGCAGCCCACTGATGGGTTATCTTTTAGTGTTACATAACCAAATGCCATACAGCTGTAGTATATACCCACTATATAAAATACTTGTATGTATATATTATGCCACCATAAATTTGACCATAATAAACAAGAGTTTGGTCTTGTGGTGGCAAACAAGTGAAATCAGTGAAAAAAAAAAACCCAGTGTGTATGTTGGGTTATTCAATATTCATACTAATACAGAATCTGGTCAATTCGTCTACTGAGTACTTGTTTTAAACTTTCAGTTCAATACAGTAATTATATAAGTATTATAAGATGATTTACAAACCTATTATTTCTCCACTTTCAGCAACATGCTTTAAATACTTCAGTTTGCTCTGTAAACTGAACAAGAAAAATAAAATTGATAGCAGCTGCAAGGTATTGATTACTATACATGTAGATGAATTCACCTATATATCAAAGTATGCATGCATGCAGTACAGTACAATTGGTTGCTATAAAGAAGCATATATGGTGTAATTACACAGGTATAGAAAGGTGTTATCATATGCTGATATGATACAGAATAGCACAAGGCAAGTGGCATGATCTTGTAGTAATTGATTTTTTATCAAACCAACTGAAAGGTCAGGCTTTGAAAACAGTGGGAGACATAAGGACACTGAGGGACACACTTGTGGTTTGGCTGAAAGAATGGATAAGGCTTTTACAGAGGTTTTTTTTGTCTTTTTTGATGTTAGAAAGTAGACTACATTCCACAAAAGGCTGCAGATTCCTTTGTTACAAACTCTGACATAACTTTAATGCTGTATCGTAGCCCATTGAGGGAAAACAGCATAGATGGCTTTAATATAACAGTATAATACAGTATCCCCCTAAACTCCTTTTATAGGATTAGCAGAAGCCTGGGATATATGTAGTTTATAGAGTATAACCATTCTTTTTGGGTAAACCACTTTAAACAATATGTAAAATTAACTTGTACTAGCACAAGTTCAGAGAGACAAAAACATAAACAGTAGTGAACTTGCTAGCATAATGGAAACCAAGCATCAATCAAAAGTTTAAAAAATGTTGTAACCCTAATGTAATTTAGGACAGCAGATCGAGTTTCCTCCATGCAGTATACAATGTATATATAACAGCAAAGGACTGGCTATAGGGTATGGGGAAACGTGTGTATAAACAAATATACAGCAATAATTCACGTTACACTCAGCATACAATGCATTACACATTCAACACAAACACATACACACACACACTATATAGTACTATATATATAACACTTGTGTGTGTGTGTATGTGTACACATACTATATGACCTTGGACACGGTGTAGTGTTCAAACATACACATATACAAATAATGGCTTGTTAGTAGTCCAGAGTTTAAATGTACATAAACGCACTCTCGACTCATTCAACTTGAACCAACTCGGATGATGAAACAATTAGTGCATCTCAATAAACTGTCCCGTTGATTCAAACAAACAAATAATAAACACTAATGCATATAGATACAATATATGTACATATTACATGTATTAATACCATAACTCTGTTTGCTATGTGTGATAGATCCAAAGGCGATCTGTCACAATAAACTATTACATATATCAGAACCAATGGTTATTCCCATTTGCAAATCTGTGGAACAATGACTAGTTATTCATGCATGTAAGACAAACATTATCCAGAAACATTCACAGGAAGATGGAAGTATACATACGGTACATATAAGGACATTCTACAACACTTACACACATAAACATACTATATGCTCCATAGTATACAAACATATCCAGATAAGCATGCTGATTAGCATTGTATATACCACACTGTATCCACATGTATTACAATAATGTATTAAAATGAAGTTGTAACTGGAGAGCATGATGGGATTACAAAATGGAAGGAAACCCCCCTCCTCTCCTAAAATTGTATTACACAAGGCACTTTCAATCTGTAATACTAATATTTTTAGTAGTATAATGTGTAGTACTGATAGGGGGAAAAGTAGTATCTGTGGAATAAATAGCTACAGGTACAATCCCACTCCCCCCCCCCCCTCTTTTATTTGTATACAAACAAAAAAAATTGTGCAGTGAATTGTCAAAACTGAATAAAAAAAAATCACATCTATTTCAGGATGCGCTCAATAATGTACAGTATATAATGTATATAACCTTGCCATCAGACTATACACTGTATATAGCTTGGCCAGACTCCTGCGAATAATAATAATCAACCGAACATTTCTAAGAATAAGGAATCCACATCTTTGGCCCTGACACTACACAGCTACAAATTATATAGTTAACTAACCATGCTAATGTGAACATGTACCAGCTTAGTGAACAGGTATGACTGACACCATTGGGGGCTACCTGTCCATGATTGTATATAGGCATTGCTTTGTACAAACTTTTGAACATAATACATACAGTGGCCCCATGTTACAGATGGTGTCAGATTCAAAGTAATCAAGGGATTCAATGTGTGCATGACGTACTGTATGTGTGTGCAAATATGCGATTGCTAATGAGACGGTCACCTGTCTGCAGTTTTGCATGTTTTATCAGATACAGAGAGAGAGTGGGAAGACTGTTCTAGATACATGGAAATCTGAAATAAAATAATGTACCAATATAAATAAAGATTTACATGTATATAATACTATTTCAGCGAAGTACATGTATGATACTAAGCTTTTTAATTTGCACAACTACTTAAACTCCTCACATTCTCCCCGGATTTGGGTTCAAAGTGGAAAGCACTTCTAGAGTCAGCTGTAACCCACAGCACACCATTTTCGATCATGAATCCTATACCAGACACGGCACCACTACATTAAGGAAAACAGGTGTGAAGAGAAAGGATTTAGGTCATGTATATATACACTCTTTCCCATTTTCCATTGTATCTCTCTCTCTCTCCCTCTCTCTCTCTCTGTGGTTTACGTACGGTAATTGAATCCGGCTGATTAAATTTCCATCAGGCGACCAGCTCTTAACTTGCTTATCATACGAACCAGTAAATATCCTTTTGGCATATTTTATTCACATAAAAGGAAAAAAAAATCAGCTTAGATGAACTTTGAAACAGTAATAAAGTTATTCTTAGAATACAATGCAATGTACAGAGTTGCAATAAAAGATAGTACAGTACATATACATGTGTATAATACACATTAGAACTACAACAGTACATTAACTGCATGCATTGTCATTGCAATGCTGTAGCAGCTGTACGTCCCCTCCTACCAACACATGCTCATTCATTCATAGCTGGAATGCACATCCATTAAACCATTACATATCAGAACAATATAAAGTGCTTTCCATGGCATAAAAAGGTATACGGAATACGAATTCACTTAAAACAATCCTACGGGCTGTGTTCAAAAGTTCACATACCGTCACCATGGGAGCAGCCATGGTAACGACAACAATACAGGGAGTGGGTGTCATTAACATGAAGGTGGGGTGTACACAACAAGCTAATGCACTGGAAACAAGTTTAGAAACATTGCACTTTGAAGACATCATCCAGGCATTAGACTTACAATCATCAAATAAAATACCGACAACCTCAGAATTAAGTTATAAAGCATACAAGACATGTGCTAAGCAAACTGTCAAGTGTAACGGTAACAGTATGCATTACCTTACACACACAAACACATACACACACATACACAAACATTATAACATATAAGCAATATCCAAATATAACATAATACTGATATGCCTGCTAGTTTCAATTTTTCAAATCATGCAATCACATTGAATAACTTTACATGTATAATGCATATACACTACACTATTAATACAGTCCTGTATATATTATGTGTATTAATTTGTGTATTAATTAGTATCATATACCATATAGTGCCTGAGCTATCACATCCCAACTCTAAACAAGTGATACCGGCATCGTGAGCATTGGACTTCCTAATATGGTGATACAAAAGGTCAAGGTTACCATAGCAACATCAGGTTGCACTGGAAGTTCAAACAAATAATAGAATGATAATTGACATAGGTACACTCTACATGTTACAAGGTGCACTTCACTGGTAATAGCGAGTAATCAATGGTTTAGGATAATGCATTGTAGTACATTATGCATACTGTATGTTAAGTATAGGAGCTAGCTACAGTACACCACTGTACAATGATGAATATACATACTGTATGTAAGTATATAACAGTACCATATACCACTGTGTACAATAATAATGCATGCACATATGCGATTTAAATCATGACAATTTTTTTTTTCAAATAGGTAGTTAATTGATAGAAAAAAAGTCAAATTTAATACCCATGCAATCTATGTGGAGACAAAAAAAATGAATTATAATAATTATTATGGTCTTCATAAAAAATAAAATAGGAATGAACTTTTGGTAATAGACATCATGCAAATAACATTTAGTGCCACTCACAAGACAACACCAGTACATTAATTTCCCAATGAATTATATTATCACAATTAATGCCAAGTGAATAAAGTTGCATGAAAAAAAAAGTCATCAAAAAAGGGAAAAAAATCCAACACAGCAAAACTAGTCACACTCCACAGATGTGTAGAGAGCACAGGGACAGTGTAGTGCGTGAGTATAATGATATTCATGTGAGTAACAATATTCACGAGCCAATCAAAGGTTCAATGTGATTACAATGAATAATGGAGGAGAGGTATTGTATAACATCAGATCAGACCATAAAATGGTGCTAGGAACATATACGCATGTCCCATACTGTGTATTCTCGTGCTGCACATGCGCATTATATATTAAGTACTACACCGCCATGCATGCCAGAATGGGCCTACCAAATATGAATCGTGTTTAAAAATAAACTGTTCTTGCTAAAAATAAAAAATAAAATAGCAAAAGGTCAAAATCAGGCCTGAAAAATATAACAATAAATTATTCCAAGAAACAAATGAATATACTAATAATATGCCAAAGCTACTTGGGATAATTTAGAAAACTCTAACACCTTTAGTTATTACACATACGCTTCTAATTAACGAATCTTAGTCATACTAGTTTTATTAACTTATCCAATGATAACACTTCAGACTAAAGCGTCAAATAATACAAGCATGCATCCAGGAAGCAACCACAATGTTAATAGCCAACCCATTAAAATATATAATTATATTGGGATCAGCACAGATACAACATGTGGCAATAACCCCTTCTTTCTCTTAAGTGTGCGGCAGTGCTAATGCCTTCCAAAGGTAACTGAAAATGAGTAAATTGGCTCAAATGAATAAATCAGGCGCGTACATTAAATCAAAGGAGCATGACAAAGAAGGACAAACGAAACAATATGCTGGTTAAAACTAATTTACGATAAACAATGATCCACACTGCATACATGTAAATACAGTAATACATACAACACCCCACTTAGCCAGTGTGTGGTGAACATGCATACAAAATTAATAAAATTTAAGATTAATCTATAAAGAGATCCATTAACATGTATCTCAATGCAACAGTACATACCAATGTACACATAATGATTGCAAGTAAACACTGTCCAAGTGTGTAACACACGTTGATTCCAATATACGCGATATACATATGTCCCATTGCATCAAGTTACTAATGAATCTCTTAAACAATTATATTATAATATAGTTATACCAGCAACAAAGGGAGTATCGAGTTCCCAACACAAAAAAAAAACTTTCACCCGTAAAAGTTTGTAAAACGATACAAGTCACCTCATTTTGGTACCAAAGGTCACATTTACCCATGTTTTGAGAGGTACAGTATTATATTAAGTACATTGTATATGCATAGTGTATACATAAACACAGTCCACATTAACTTGACAGTAATTACCTTTTATGAATTACAGTTAATAGCTTAGGTTTGATTGAATTGGAACAGAACTAGGAAAGAGATATAGATGCTTGTATGTTTATAGTCCCCCGCCGACAATAGTGTTTGGAATAGCAGAGCTAGGGAATTTCTTTTAATCAAAACATTACATACATTACAAGGAGCTCCCAATGACCTTATATATTACACTATTGTATATTACCATAGTGTGCGAGTGTGCATTTGTTTGTAAACTCAACTTTGCTTAAGTGTGTATATATTTTGATACAAATATGCAATGATTATGCATGCATGTACATGTATACATACAGTTAGGGTGTTATACATATATAACATTACATACATATACATGTGTATGTGTGTGTATGTCTAGTTCCAATTGTCTTCTTACATGTGAATCAGGTTGAAAATTTTCTTATCTTTCTCCTCCAGACCAGCGTGGTGATGGGCCAGTTCGAATATGCATAAACACCTGTCATATCTATAGGACAAAGAAATAAAAAAAAAGAAATTATAACATAAAAATCACTTAAAATAATTACAAATACTACAATGTTTTTTTGGAATACATTAATTGTAGCACTGCAAGTGTACTAGTGAACTCCTTAAGAGTACAACAATCGAAACAGGTCAGACACTTTTAATAACGAATTGTAAACACACTAAGTAATACTAACAAACGAGATCATACACATGGCTAGAGGTCAAGGTCACCAGCAACTATTCCACACATTATGCCTAGTTGGCAAATGACAAAGAATGGAAATTTTAGAAAGTGATAAGATGCAAAAATAATCAAACTGAACAATGATAACACCAATAACAACAATAATAATAACAATAATAATAATAGCAGGAAAAAAAATAATAAATCAATTTAATCATAGCATGCATACATGCATACACACCATAATAATAATTATGATTTCATATTAGCATGCTTATACATACAGTTGAACTTCCAAACAAAGGACACTTAACTGGAATCAATATAATTATAAACTCAAGTGTTTTGTCCTTTGCACTATAATCTCTCGTGTCAATTCACTATCAGAGTATATATATGCATGCAAAGGAAAACTGCTGAGTTGCTAAGTGCTGCATATATAAAAAGCTAGATTCAATTGAATGAAATGCGGTATGTGTTGCTGCAATTGAAAAACAAAAATAGTGTCAACTCATTTTAGTAGCAGCTCAATCGAACCTCTCCCTATATTGCTGTCTGCCTTAGCATACAAAACCCCCCAAAGAGTAAACAAGACTGTCTACAAGGAGCTAAACGTACCCTGCAGTGAAGACCTTGTTACCAGCTGTAGCAATACACTGTACAATGTCTGAGTGACCTTCGTTCACCCTATGAACTGAAAACAAAAGGAGAGAGACACATATAAAACGTGCTACTAACAGACTAACACATAAATATATCTGACATACACTAGCAAACAAGGCACGAGTTTGTGATTGTTTTAAACTGAATGGGGTGAGTCATTAAACTCCAGTGAGTATATTATACTGATGCACTATATAGGGTTGTATTATGTATATACACTAATGGTATAGTGATGAATAACTCTGGTATTACTGAACTGTTAGATCATACACATAGAAACTGACCAACCAGTGCACTACAAGACATGATCTAACATTATGTCAAAATGTGATTTTTTTTTTACAATGGAAAGTATTAAAAGCAGCTGTTAAGCCTAACTGCCTACAGCTAACTTCAGGAAGAGTGTATGTACTATATACAGTGTAGCTGCACACACAATATATGCAATCTCTCACGTGTTTTATGCACATTGTTTAATACAAGACATACTGTGTATGGCACATTTCTATTACCTAACAGTTAAACTGATGGATGAAAGAGTATGTACATCACGTTTCCACGAAATATCACAAGAGTCAGAGCATGCCTTTAAAATTATAAATGGGCAGTTTATTAAAGAATTGATTTTTAAAATGCTGCTAATCGATAACGAAGACTTAAAAAATTTGCCATTAACGCAAAGAAAGAGCTAAATGGCTCCAAAAATCACACCATGGCAGCTAAAGCCTAGATTACCATAAACAACCAAATCAAAAAAAAAAAAATAAATAAATAAATTAACCTGTTGGTTATTCTGTACTTAATCAATATTGTAAACTGTGTACTTGTACAAACAAGCATTTACCAATACAAAGACATTATCAAACTTTCTTCCTCATTTCCAAGAATGAAATGTGCAGTATATAGTCCAGGAAAGCTACCAGGAGAAACTTCCTCTCCACTGGTAACACAATTACAATAATTTCCTCTACCTTCCAATAATCACATTCGATCAACTTTAATCACACACGTACACACACATAAAGCAGTATTCATTTGGGCATTGTAAAGAATACAACAAAATGGAGAGAGAGAGAGAGAGCAAGAGAAAGAGAGAGTGAGTTGAAGGACAAAAGTTGGAGGTTAAAAGTACAATGAAAGCAAAACAAACATTTACTATGTATATACTTTATATACACAACATCAATAACTACATTTTCTACAGTACAATTAAACGCATACACATACAAGAGCTCCAATAGCTATAGCTCTACATGTAGTTGAGCTCTGAGGTGGGATATATATGTATAAAGTAAACATGCTTTTAGTGTTTTGGCTGCCAAAGAAACTCGAGGTTTCACTGACACGAACTTTGATTCACGAATTGCCAAGTGTAAAACGAAAGCCCTCCAATGCATGGACAACTAGCTTTACATTTTATTTATGGTTTATAAAAAAAAAGACCATCTGCTATCCATGAAATAACTAACCTTTCTAAAGCCTGCAATTATAGTATAATAATTAATCTTTTTTTGGTGGTTTCAAAAGTTTTAACTGATACTATTACGTATGAAACACACACATTGGTAAAATTACACAACTTATCAAACAAGAAATGAATTAAACAATAATGCGTATACTTACCATAGTTTCTGAGATACTTTGGTGTGGAGTAGGTAGATGATCTAACTATAATAATTATAGTGGGGAAACACACTGTAATAACGTAGAACACATGTAACAAGGTCAACTAATAACTACACCTAACACATGCTATAAAGCAGCTGTTTCCTTGTTGCATACCTCACTTATACATTACTAACTGCACACGGCCTCTGGCCTTACTTCCATATTGTAAGGGACATGCACAACTTACACCCATTTTTGGAAAATTTATATATCCACAAATGAAAGCCCCACTTCATGCATACCCAGGCATGTGTTATAAGTTTATACAATTGGGCATTACTGGGAAGTAGATTATGAAAAAAATCCCCCTGATTCAAGTATATTAATAATTATGTATACACACAACACTACCTGAGATTTGGTTGTTTATAAACCAAAGCTTCCTGTATGAAGGGAACACAACTGAACACATATGCATGATGTTCCTAGCACATGTGACCCCTTTATACACCCACAAATAAGGATACCTTTGTATTATTATGATAGTCACATGGACATACATGTATAGATTAATACTTATACACTGGCTTATATAGTATATTATGCATATCACATATTCCATTTGCATTCAAATTGGCTGTCTCTCTCTCTCTATCTATCTCCCTCAGTGCTAATGGTATTACTAACCCGGCTGAAGAAGGCCTAGTGTATCGGATAATCCCACAAGGAGCATCTCCTTGTCTCTCTCTTTGTGTGGAAACCAACAAAGGGTATGAATCGAGCACCCAACCTTAGAAAGCAATCGAGGAAAAGTGACGGGGAAACAAACTATAATATTTTATACTGATTAAATACAACATGTTGGCAATTATACTCATGCAATCAGAGCTACAGTAGGTTATATAAACTCAGTTACTTACATGTATTTCTTTAATCAATGTGAAGCTATTGGACCACTGAATCAGAGTGCCTTCCAAACTACTGGAGAACAACGACTGTTCTCTCTCCCTGAGGTAAAGTTAAGATGTAACAATTATACTACTTACGCTTGTGCAATATTTAAGTCATCAGTAATGATAACCCCTCTTTAATGGCCCCCATAACAAGTTTGTATAACATTGTTATATAGACACAAGCATGCATACATATACACTGAGAAACTTTCAATTTCGATTTCAATGAGGGGGGGAGGGGGGGAAGGACTAAAATATAAATAAACAGAAAACATGATAGTACTCTATAGTACATAACTGCTGAGCCCCAGATTCGTTAGGGAAAAATAAACTCAAATTACATAGCACTTTCCCCCCCTTTTCACACTGCTAGTAAACAAAGTGATAACATATATGCAATGCATGTATGTATGTACATATGGATAGTAATGTGTATGATGTGTACTATGGCTAATTAGTTTCGCAAAACAAAGACCCCTTAAAGAAACGAGTACCAAGAACTTGTAAGCCAACTAATTACCAGACTATATATCACCTTGTACTGACATCTACTAAACAAAAGCTGCACTTGTTAAGCTGAACCGTATCCACCCAAGTACAGTAACAAGCTGACACAATTGTGGGCCACTTTGCGAATATATGCTGGTATAGACATGTTCGATTGTTTTAAAAACCACAAAAGGAATGAAGGACCCACGGTAATTGCTTAATTTCATGTAGTTCATCCTCTATAAGGGGAGTTTAATTGATCACATGATGTCAACTATCAATTAGATTGACCTCCAACCAAAACACACACTCCTTTGCAATCGGTAATTAAACATGTACGTCACATCCATTATATTTATAGACAGGACGTTTGTACACATACAAACAATTATACAAAAAAAAACACTATGTGCTTACTTGTTGTATTGGCCTATAACCATACAAGCCCATACCAGTTGAGGACCGAAACAAAATAATTACAAGCCAATTTAAATTTTGTGTATTACTGAATGACAACTTACTTAGTACTTACCAATAGGTAAAGCTAGTGATCAATCGTCCCCTATGACTGTCACGGGACAGAACTGGTGTTTCTGAATCGGCAGTCTTCCAGCAAATGATAGAACCATCTGATAGAAAATAAAACTAATATATGAGAGGAAACCAAGAGGGTGGAATAAAAAAACAAAGGTGCTTCAGCTTAGCCATTTTGATTTTTTTTTTTCTTAAGCAACCAAGAGAATTGTACATAGTTCAATGAGGTTGGATGGATCAATAACGTGTAAAACGGTAGATAGAAAAACTAATTATGATAACAGTCAACAAAAGCAGATGGGGAGTCAATTGCAGCAGGCAGCAACCAGGGGGTAGTCCAAGGCTACCTGCTGCATGACCTTTGTACGCACGTACCTTCATGACCTGTGATTGCTTCTCGCCTGAATGGATGGTATGACAGAGCCGTCACGGTTGAGCAATTTCTCATTTTGAAGTGCAACCGCGACTCCATTTTTTTTTTTTTTCTTTCAAAGTCTACGCCTTCTGATTTGTTGTGTAGACTACCGCACCTTGTGCACCTTGCACGGGTGTGACCTTGTGCACTCTGACCTCGCCCTTTTGTTGTGTAGTCTAAGGAGCTATAAAAGCAAAAAAAAATTGCTTCATTTCTCTTGTACATGAGTGTGTCCTTGAATGTGTCTAAAACCAGTGATTATTATTCGTAAGCATCTGTCGGTGTACCGAGACTCAGTAAAGTAACATTAGCACATCAGTAAAATACCGTCATGGACTCGAGACTAGAGCTGCAATTCGATAAAGCCATAATAGTAATCGGCGCTGAACTAACAGCTACTTTGGTGACTGACGCAGGCGCCAGGCTGCCACCACTTTCGTTCAAGTCTGTATGTGATGCTCTTGCAGAAAGCAAGGCTGCAGGCGACGATGCCAGTGCATTGCGGGAGACTTTTTCTCCAGCTGACGGATCATTGCTGAAGAGCACTACAACAACTTGGAATATGATCGGGCGACTGCAAGAAATGCAACGCCATGGTGCTTTACTAGCATATCTTTATCCCGACAATATTCTAGATCAAGCTATGGAACAAGAGCCTCTGACGTACTCTAGCGTGGATCGATGGCTCGAGCAGCCCAGTGCTGGAATCATGCATCTTTTTGGATCGTGCAGTGATCCCAACAGCATTGTTCTAAAGGACGAAAAGCCAACCGTACTCGACGAGACTGTGCTACGTGTGTTCAGTGAAAGAACGTGCGTGTGCGTCGGATTTACCACAGATGAAGAAGCTCAGGGTGATCTTGAAGCATTCCTGGCTACCATGCAATGTACAAACGTGCTCGTTGCCTACGAAAGCGAGCTACCGGAAAATGGACCAGGTCTCCCTGTCGCAGTTCGAAACATCACCAAGGCAGTGTCACCCATCGGGGATACCTCCAAGGCAATAGGTAAATTCCGTTCAATCTTTTTTTTTTTTTTTTTTAGAAGTGAAAATGTGTTGTGTAACTACTGCAACAGAAATGAATAACGCATGCCAAGTTCATTGGTCGTCATGGTTACCACACGTTCAGGTTGTTTGTGGTTTTATAATACATTGTGAATTTGCGACCTTGACCGCAAACTTTTGACCTCTGAACCTATGATAATAATGTCCCCAACTATACTCTTTAATAATCAATATCAATCAATGTACAATATTATTTTCTATTGTAGGAGAGATGATTGAACACAGTTGCAATGATCTCGGCCGGCCTTTGTCCCTTTTGATGGCTAGCAAAACAGACTACGTCAAAACGGCCATGTTGCTTTCCTCTCTGCCTGGAATGAACTTCCAAATGATGAGCAACTTGGAATGCAGTGGGCTAACCTTTCATGTGCTGACGGTTCAAGTGGACCAGACGAGGTTCGGGGAGTTTTGGTGTGCTCTGATGCGGCCCAATGTAATCAAGTCGCTGGTGAATTATGCTGTCCTGGCAATTGTTCTCAATCAATACTCTTTCGTATGGTTGAGTGGGGGCAAGATGAAAAGTAAGTCTATGCAGGCATGCACGCATTACAAATTCACTATGTATTTGCTTGCATGCAAGGGTCTTTTTTTTTAAATTTTTGGAATATAGAAGTATTTAATTGCTTTTTTTCCCTTTTTTTCATTTCAGTTTCATCATTGCCCTCATTAGTTGATGATTTATCATCTACTTCAGATGTAAACGACTCGCCACCATTATCATCCAGTCAGGACAACCAACAACAATCCAATAACACGCTTAGCTTTGGCATAGCAGCTGTGTTGAAACAGCCCAAAACCATGCCAAGGTACACTGTCAGGAAGCAGAAGGTGGAGTCGAGCTTAATGAGCGATAACATCGTACCTCCTTCCGTGTTTCGACGAAGGATGAGCCTTCCTCATAATAACGTACCAACTGCAATGGCTGCTGGTGGTGGATCTGGGCCGGTTAACCGTGGGCGGAATTCCTCCACAGTGCCAGGCACATCGCCACGACAACAGCTCCTGTTGACTCGTTATCTCCATAACCAACAAAAGGCGGCAGCTGCAGAGCAATCGAACCCACCCACATCGTCGTCTGCTAAGGAAGACTGCAAGATTCTGCGTCGGCTACTCCAAGAACAACCAAAGCAATTTGCCAAGCCATCAGCTAAAGCATTGAAGTTTCTTTCAGATTGGATAGTGGATAAAAGAAAGGCATTACTCATTAGCGACAGTCAAGAATGGTCTAGACATATCAACGATGATCTAGTCAAGAAAATGGCCAAGTGGCAAAGAATGAAGGAAAGACGTGCCCAGTTGAGAAGCAAACGCAACGAAGAAGATCAAGCAAGACGGTGTTCCTTGGACTCCACAGCATCCTCGGCATCTGAAACACTGAGACAGCATTTGGCGGCCGCAAATCCGCCCACGCCTAATTACCCTTCCGTTCAATCACCATTATTAGTTAACCCCTACATTATTCCACCTCAACAAGGTACCACAAACTTCACCGCACTCCGCACGACGCCCATGGTCTACCCCTCTCCCTACCTCTCATCTTATCATCCTGTAATCGCTCCCATGCCCACTGCAGTTCCTTATATATTACCTGGTACTTCTAATATAGTACTAATGTCCAATAACAATAGCACAATGGGTGGATTGACCACTGTCACTGGTAGCAGTATTATGGCTTCGTCAAATAGCCTTGGTACTGCAAGCTGTGTTCCTTTCTCCTCGACCACTTTCACTTCGTCTCTGCCCACCCCTCCCCTAACCTCACTCCATGTCCCTTCGTCTTCTAGCACTCCCTTCAAACTAGCCGATGTGAAATCCAAGAGGAAGCGCTCCATTCCAGAGAAATCCTCAACATCGTCCTCTTCTTCTTCGGTGATTTCGTCGCTCCTCTTGAGCAAGGAATCGATCCAACCTCCAGTTCCAAAGCAAGCTCGAATGGTATCTAGTCCTGCATCGCTATCAGACGAGAAGAGCAGTGATGGAGAATCGGATCACATGTCATGTGACAACTCAGCTGGTAAGTTATGATCTGCTATATGCTTCCCTGTTGTCGTGGTCATATATCATAATATTATATAATTATATATTTTTTTTATTTGAAGATTTTATTTGATCATTGGTATTGCTTTCCCTTTCATTAGAAAACGAGGATACTCAGCTTTCACTCTGGAAGTTCCTCCTAGAGCTACTCCTGTCAAATTCATACACCCACCTAATTGATTGGATCCGAATACACTCCCTCGAATTCCACATCAAGCAACCCAAAGAGATCGCTAAACTCTGGAGCGCTTACAAATCCGATAGTTCCATCGACTGTAGCAGATTGAGAAAGGCCCTCCATTTCTACTGCACCAAAGAGAAACCGGTTCTCCATTTAGTACCAGGCAAAGATGATGACTTGTTTCGGTTTTCTTCTTCGGCGTTGTACTACATCAACAACCGGTATTCACAGCTGCAAAGAAACAATCTCTCACTGTCTTCTTCTTCTTCGAGTTTAGAGAAATCGCGGGATGTTTGTGGATCGCAGGAAGTCCTCGTTGTAGACTGAAATAATAATATCAAAGCAATTTTACCACCACTCAAAATTTCCTTATCTTTTAATGACAATTTTCTTAATTCCCCCTCAATATTCAGCTGTTATATATTATATTATATATTATCATAATTATCATTGAGAAAATTAGCAATAATAAAATTGATATAATAATTATTGTGTAAAATCAAGTAATTTATGAACATTACATAACAATTGGATGCCGATTATGTAATGAAAAATTAATTAAAATTAATTACAATCAAGCGCGCCCGGTACGGAGATTTATATAAAAATCCCCACAAGTGTACTTCAGTGTGTGCTGCACGATAATAGGAGGGATCAGGGATTGACGAAGTTATAGACTTATCTTTGCTTCGTATTGCAGGTCGTTGGCTAGTATAGTACAAGAGTATGAATGATGAATCCGCTGCTGGAAGTCAATCCCGACACCTGCATTATTGTCGCTGGACCGCTGTTGTCACGTTCATGCCTTCATGGTGTGCCTGAACCAGTGAAACTCACTTACTGCTCCCTCGTCTTGGCTGGACTCGAGATGGTGCGATCAGATGAACGTGGGCGGGTTGAGGAACTCTGCCAGGAAAACCTGGACTCAGCAGCTGAAGAAACGTGTAGGCTGCTAAGAGAACAAGGTAGCATGGAGTCGTGGATGACTTGCACTGCTGGTCTGCCATGTAGTAGCAGCCATAGACAGTCTCCTTTACTCCAGCTGCTTCTAGAGATGCAAGCTCATGGCTGCAGACTAGTCTATACCCATTATGATAATATACTGGATATAGCAGCTGGTATGATTCCTATACTACCCTCCAATGGTACTCACTTAGCTCAGTGGATTGATGGACAATTGAAGGGTTTCCTTCACATACACGGCCATTACAGTGACGTTGACTCCCTCATTCTGCATTCTTCAGCCTATGACACCATACTTACACAACACACCTACTTCACCCAGCTGAAGGACCTCTTCAAGCGTAGGACGATAATCTTACTTGGTCACGACACGGATCGTTTAAACCCTCTCCTTATTAAAATGACAAAGGTTTTCCTTTTGGACGATTCCAACACTGTTAAAAACCCGCCGTTGCTTATTTCGTCCTCTAATCTCCCGCCCATTTTTGACTCGTGCTTTCTTCACCTTCATGTAACAAAACTGGAAGAAGATAACCTCCATCTTTTCATTGTTTGCGGACCCGAAACCAGCTTTGTTATTGGTGAGTGCATTATAGTTATTGTATAATAGTGTACTATATATGTATGTATAATGTGACTGTATGTATGACATCATTTTGCATATCGTGTGTGACCGTGTTTGTGTGTGTGTGTGCAAGTTTTAATGGTAGTCTATATTTGTCAAAAGAATGCTTTATTTCCATTGGCTTTGAAACTGTACAAATAGATTGTAATCAAGTGTGTCTCGTAAATGGACAAAAAAAAACCCACAAGTCCAGTTGAGGTTTTAATGTAAAACCTACGTCTATTCATCTCCGTCCAGTGATAGGTATAATAGTTTGTAAATGAGCTTGATTAATTCTTTTATTCATTCACGGATTCACCATAGCAACCCACCTCCACCCTCCCCTTATGGCCCTTGTGTATGTGTTTCAGTTATGTTTGCATGTGTCTGAAACGTGTAATAACCTGTCTCGTTTTAAGTGTAATAGTACTGACTAGCACACCATTATTAAGTTATTGTACTATTGTATATGTGAACAAAAACTCGGTTATTTTAGATGTCTCAGGTCATGTCTGGGAACCTTATCACGACTTTGGTACCATGGTGGTTTAATATTAAAGAGGTGAATATCATTTAGTGTCTCATAGTGTAACACTAGAGTTATATGTTTGTCAAAACAATCCGAATGCAATATGAAGAGAAAAAAACAAACGTTTGTTTAAATTACGATGGCTTCTCTTGTTCATTATGATAGACGTGAATGATGAATTCCTTCTTTTTTCACCTTTACCATTCCTCCCCCCTCCCTCCCTCTTTCCTTTATCTCTCTTTCTCTCGTGAAAAAAAAAATTTTTAAGAGTCTTTATGTTCCTTGACCACAGCCACCATTACATGGTCTGGTAGCTCATGGTATTTATGCCAATGGCAGCTACGTTGCTAGCACACATTGAATGAACTGTAATTATTCGTAGTATTTATTGGCTAGCTAGTATTGTTCCCAGTGATTTGATTTGTAAGATAATCATATTACATGATGTGAAGATTGTATCATCACGCATGTAATTATTACTAAGCCAATAATGTTCAATAGTACAGTTGATCACCCTACACTAAACCCTATTTATACCCCATGCATTATGTTAATTGTGTGTTTAACCATTGGCAGTATATAGTTTTGTTTCCACTATCATTATTGGATTTTTGGTAGCATTAAATATTCTATCTACACGTGATCCAATACTTTATAATTATTAATCCAGTATACATGTATGTGCTATATTGATTGTATACTACAATATACTGATTCAATGCTACATTGTAATTATTAACTATTTTTTCAATAGTATAAGTATATAATATATCCTGTTTCCCAGTGCTTTGGTTGCTTCTGTGTAAAGCCGATCAGTTTCAAGCGTACACATACACCTGGGTCATGATTTATACCTATTACAGCTCTCATATCGTTCCATGTCTTTTCTGACTCTCATGTACGTAATACGCTTCAATTCAATAAAGTGTGTTTTAATTGGTCTGGTAGTTTACTATTCTATTGTGGAGACTCATTAAAGGGCTTGTCAGTCACCAGAGCACTGCTATTGCTGCTTAATACTATTTTATGCAAACATTGCTCCTTTCAAAAGAAATAAGAGAGTCTGCATGAGCTTTAACTAACACATCATAGATGCAGTACTGATTGTGAGACACACACACCGGTTGCCACGGTAATCTAACTGTGCTAACTAGAATGTTTATGTCTAGTGGTTTTTAATTTAAAACATGCACTGTGATTCAATTAAATAAATTAATGGTGTGGCTCTATCAGTTGTGAGGAAACAATTATACTAAACAGTTATTTACATGTACGTAGCAATTAACTAGTATATACATGTATGTGAATGTAGTGTGTACATGTATATGTGTTTATTTTAAGTAATTATATATGCATAGTGCAATGTTTTATTACATGTATCTTCATACACCCAACAGTCGCTTTAATTAAGTTAAGTGTTATGGTGATTCAAAACATTAGCACCTAATACTACTATAATTTTATTATTTTAATTTATTAAGTCTACATGTACATATAGTCATCATCGATCTTCTGGTGTATATATTGGATGCACAAGCTTATACTTTATATTCCACAGAATTAAAGTGCTGCTATTTTTCGATATACTGTACATGTACGTATGTGAAACAGCTGTTTAGGGATTTGACAAATTTAACCACTATAAAAAAGAAAAGTAGCTAGTCACTTGCAAACTGAGATATGCAAATAATTACATACCGTACACTGTATTACAGTACATGTACAATGTACATTAAAGCCCATAGTTTTATAATGATGTATAATTATACATGTATGCATTTTATTACATGCAAGCCCATAGTATAAATTATATGCATGTATGTGTATGTGCATTGTTTGTCTAACATTACATAACTCAATGTTTTTGGTTCAGGTGTTTTCTTTTTCTGTCTATCATCACTTCAAGATGTCTCCATTCTGCCTGCACTTGTATGAGTTACATATACTTGATTAGCAAATGTTACATAATCACAGTGTTTAAGACTAGGCATTTATGGGACATTACCCTTCCTGGTTGTCATGACAACTTTATGTTTTCGTGGAGCAGGGTAGTTTGTTCAGTGGGTTTTGCAAAGCGGCTATATACTTAATATTGTACATGCAACATGTAGTTATGATTAATTAGACCCAATTAATCAAAGGAGCTGTAACTATTCGTCATTTTATAGTTTTCAGTTCAGTAGAAACCTGTCTGATGATGGTTTTTAGTATATTGGAGTTAGTATTTGTGTTTTTGAAAACATTGAGGTACATGTACATGTACATTACGTAAGGAGTGGCAGATACGTACATTATAGTATTTCCTGGAGAGTTTCCTAAGTAAAGTAAGATAATGAATCTCAAATACATGTACATGTAGAGCGATTTGATTAATCC
>JAYJLX010114758.1:0-20364 GCA_036873525.1 Chalinula nematifera
GTCAAGTTACATTTGTTTTGAATGAAGTGAATATACATGCATAACCGCGAGGGTTCAGCACTTTAGTGCTTTCATTAGTTTATTAATTATTGCTTTTATTGTTTGATAATAATTAATTAGATGGAATAGTGGTGGTGGGCGTAGCTTTGGGGGTCGTGATTATCGTCAGCAGAGGAGCTATCCTTCCGGTGGTAGCTCAATGAGCAATAATATGGGAACTGGAGGGGGCGGAGTTAGTCACGGATCACATGACTGGTGGAATTGATTCAAGTACTAAAAGAAACGGGAAGAAACTAAACAATGATTATTATTATTATTACTAAATATAATGGCAAACATTTATTGGAACAGATGTTTTGATTGAAGTGTTTTGTTGAGTTTAAAAAATATTTAAAGTTCACTATGATGTTTACCGCAATCCTGTGGGTGTGGATCTATGGCATGCAGGAAATCCTGTCCAATCAAACTTGCTGTAAACTTGACTTAGATATGATTGACCTTTTTCAATGGAGATGTGTTGTTGGTGCCTGGTCTGCCAGAATAGTCCACTGCCGCGGTTCCCAATCCCACTCTGTTAAATGGAAGCTGAATAGTAGTCACCATGATTATAGTGATCTGTTGCTGAGTGGTTTATATGTATTGATACGCTCTGTAGCTGGTAGTATTCGTGGTGTCAATCGATTGCTATCAGTAGCTTTGGTTACCACATTGCTACTCTTATTGTGTGGAGATGTTGAAAGGAATCCTGGACCGTCCAATGGTTATTATATGAAATTTTATATTGTAGACTATGTGTCTGGCTTATAGACTGTGAGCTTGTGTTTGGGAAAGAAAATGTCTAGAAAATAATTATGTTTTGTTGTACAATGATGACTGGCTCACGTGCATGGTTTTCAGTAGGTCTACTGACAATTAAATATTTTCTCTTTTTTTTTGTTACAGAATTCTTACGAGTATTTGAAAAGCATTTAAGTGTCCTGATTGAGGCTGTTCCTGATCCAATTAAACTAGCCAACGACATGTTTTCACATGATCTTGTACCTGATGCCATTAAAAATGCTGTTTTAACGAAAAATGATTCTTATTATGGTAAATCTAGTACGCTATTGAACACATTCCAGACAAAACTCAAAACACTAGATAATACCAGAGCAAAGGAAGACCTGGTAACCCTATGCAAGGTTATTGGAGATTTACCAATTACACGAAAGATATTGGAAGACATAGGTATATAGTTGTTTTAATAATTAAAAATATATAACTATCATCATTAATGATTTTTTACTCACAATATTGATAGGGATCAGTAATCCTGAGATCTTTTTTGAGGAGGCTATAATTACAGAAAGTTAGCATCATATATACTACATGCATGCTTGATTATACAAGAAGGTGTGAAGAATTGGAAACTGAGTAATGATCAAGCTATATGATTCAGATCATTTCACACCTTCTTTTATGTCAATTCATGAATATAAATGAGATGTGATGTGTTTCAAATATGCATGTTCGGCAATCCATGAGGTATAATATGTGTAATCCATAATACGTTTATTTTACAGATAATTTCATTCAAATAATGAAAACAAAGGCATCTTCTACTTCAGTTTTTCAGTCAGAATGGCCTCCATTACCAATACGTTTTGTAGACAAGAAATATTATGGAAGATTGATGTTATTGGATATGAATCATGATACTGATCGAAGACAAACAGCATGGTACCATACTCGAGGGGAACTAGACAGAATACCTGTTGCTAATTCATCTGATAAACTAATCAATATTAACGATATACTAAACAATAAACCAGGTATTGTATTGGTTGATGGTCCCCCTGGTATAGGTAAGACAACGCTATGTAGGAAAATAAGACAGATGTGGGCAACTGGGGAATTGAAGGTTAAATTTAAGTTATCATTATTGATCAGTTTGAGGCAAAGAGAAGTTGTGAATGCCACAAAATTAGATGACCTAATGCAAGCAGCTTACAAAGATGATACTATCCCAAGTCTTTGTGAGCATTTTAATAAGAATAATGGAAAGGGATTGTTGTTTATTTTTGATGGTTGGGATGAATTTCCAGAAGAGAGTAAGCAATGTTCTTTTGTAAGTGAAGTCATAACTAGGAATAGATTGTATCTCTCTGCTGTTATTGTGACGTCACGATCGTATGCCTCAGAGTCTCTCCTTCGACTCTGTGATGATCCTGGTATTGATAAACATGTTCAAATACTGGGATTTTCAGAGGATGAAGTGCATGGGTTTATTAAAGAAGCATTTAAAGAAAATGAGGCAAAAAGTTTAATTTCAGAACTCGAATTACGTAATGACATTAGTTCAATTTGCTGTATACCTGTTGTGTGCTTTATGTTTATATTTGTGTACAAAAAGATGAAGAAATTACCGAATACAATGACAGAATTATACACTAATTTTGTTCTTCAAACTATTAAAAGAGAAGTTTTGAAACACGGCATGCCACAAGCCAGCCAGAGGAGATACCCTTTTTCTTGCAGAGATATCATAGATATTAGTAAATTACCCAGTCCCTTGAATGATTCCTTAGATGAATTGTGTCTGTTTTCATATAAAATGCTTAAAGCTGAACCTAACCCCACCCTTGTGTTTGATTCACAAGGTTTGTCACAATTATTGTTAGCTGAAGAAAATACTTTCCTTGGTTTAATGACACCTTTCCAATATTATGATGATGATTGTTATCAGTTTATTCATCTAACAATACAGGAATATCTCGCTGCTTTATGGATGTCAAAACAGCCCAATTGTCATGAATTATTCAAGAAATATTTTAAATCACCTCATTTTCACATGAGTTTGCGTTTTGTTGCTGGATTAACGAAACTAAAGCATCCTTCATATGAGGCATTTTTTTCTGTTCCTATCGATTTGAAATGTACAACAATGGTTACTCCTATGTTTGCTCAGCGGACCTCATTAGAAATGAAAACTAATGAATGCTTTATTTATCCAAATTTCTTACAGGAAACTATCGCGACATCATGTATTTATCATACTCATGAATATCATGATCCATTTGATCATCTTTATGATAAGCTTGAAATTCGTTTGCTTCACTTTCTTTATGAGTCTCAAAACAGTTGTCTTTGTAAAATGTTTGCTTTATCAATTTCTGATTTTTCTATATGTACTCGTCCATATTTATTTTCTGACTTTGACTTGTATTGCTTTATATATTTTTTAGCTGAATCGTCTGATAAGCCTTGGAAACATATACATTTAATTTCCACATCTTCAGAAAAATCGCAAATTTTTCGTACACACGAAGAAAATAAATGTGTATGTGACTGTCTCAGCTTAGACATCGCAATGACAAACCGAGAGAATTCAGGGGTGCTTTTAGAACTGTTTCAAAGCAAATCAGTAATCTGTTCTTATCAATATTGCACTGTGGATGATTTTTTTAATGGAATGAAAATGATTGTTCAGATGCCAGAGATAGAAGAAATTCACATGGCTTTTAATCAGTTAGATGAATTTAATCCTGACAAACTCCATATTCAGTCTATCTGTTCTGAAATGTCTGAAATTATTGCTAAATCGCAAACATTAAAATCAATTGAAATCCAATTTAAACTTGGGAGCCATAATGGTGAATTGCCAACATGTTTTGTATTGAAAACTATTCAAGAATTGTTGAAAAAAGTGAAATACAATAAGTACTTACAAGCGTTGTCTGTCATTGTGCTACATGAGGCAGATTTTGATAACGAACTGTATCCTGATTATTGTGAGTTTATAAAGGAATTGATACACTCCAATGCAACACTTGAAACTATTCAATTTATTTTACCAATTCCTTCCTTACATTGTCATCATATCTTCAAAACTGTAAATTTTAGAAATAATAAAAATTTTTCAACAGTAAATGTTGGTTTTCTGCGTGGAGGTGATGTTATCCCAGACACAGCTGTATTGCAATTGAAGCGATGTTCAAACCTACATTACTTTCATTTTATGCAACCAATCATCAAAGAGCACATTTTCGATTTCATATCTCAAGTTCCAAATTTTAGGAACCTCCGAATCTTGCAATTTGATATTCTGTTAAAAGATGGGCAAGCCGAGGCTGCAGGCCTAGGAGTACTGAAAGAACTATGTCAAGTGATGAAGTACAATAAGAGTGTTCAAGCATTGAATGTGCGGACTGCCAGTATAACACAATGTACCCATGAGTGTGGAGTAGCTCTGAAGCAGTTATTAGAAGAGAATCGAACCCTTAAATGTTTGGAACTACACTTTCCTATTCCAACTGACTGCTTACATTACATACGATCAGGTCTACAAGACAATGCAACACTGAAAGAATTAGTAATGGTAGTTTACTTCAGCATTGGAGAAGACTTTTTTTTACATAAAGATGATTTAAGTTTGGAGAATAATCTTAAAAGTATGGTAGTGTACTTAGATCCATCTGTACAATACTCTCCTGAATGCTATGTATTCTTTTTCAAACCTCCTTTTCTTATGATTCCAGACGAGCAGTTTAATGTTGCAGTTGAGAAATTTTTTTGCAAATTTTATTTTGAAATAATTCCATTGCTTTCTTCACTCCTTTACCAAAACAAACAGTTGGAGTCATTAACAGTATTTTTCACTCAATCCAAACGCCCTCCTGGACATGAACTGGTGGTACCCCGTGATGAAGGATTGATAGAAACAGCTCGTTTATATTTACAACAATTTTGGGAGGTACTACGTGACCATCCCAGCCTCAAATATATTGCCATTAACGGTGATACACTTTTAATGAATGACATAAAGCGGACAACAGCAGATGTGCCCCCAAGTGATCTACTTAAGAGTTATCCTAAAATTGTTATTCGAGGAATGTAATGAATTTATATTTGTCACTGAATTGTGCATATTTGTATTTAACATACAATTATTTCTTTATAATAGATGACTAAATTTCAAGGCTATTACGATTGGTTTGAGTCATAAAATTATTATTGATTAGCTGTTTTGTCAATATTATCATTGAATATACTATAGTATAAGCTGCAATAAAGCCACAAAGATTAGTAACGTTATCTGACTATAGATTTATGTCACTCATTCAATGAGAAGACAGCGAGCATACAGCGACTGCGAGTCTGTTTTGTGAGCCACGCCCATTAATTTTCGCAGTATAGTATGATCTCTTGTTTAGATGCGTGGGAGTCTGGAAATTGTTGATACGCCCTTTTTTTTGTAGTAAACAAAATGATTGAGCTTACTCAATGGAGATGCGTTGTTGGTGCCTGGTCTACCAGGATAGCCCACCGTTATTCTCAACCCATACACTCTGTTAAATGGCAGAGTAGTAGTCTCCTTAATTATAGTGATCTGTTGCTGAGTGGTTTGTATCTATTGGTATACTCTGTAGCTGGTAGTATTCGTGGAGTCAATCGATTGCTATCAGTAGCTTTGGTTACCACATTGCTACTCTTATTGTGTGGAGATGTTGAAAGGAATCCCGGACCATCTAATTATGGTTGGTGATGATAATAAATTATAATTATTACTTAAGCATGAGTAATAGATCTAAGCCCTGCTATTAGGCATTTTTAGAGATGATAGTAACCATAGTTATATGTTACTTATTTTGTTACAGAATTCTTACGAGTATTTGAAAAGCATTTAGGTGTCCTAATTGAGGCTGTTTCTGATCCGATTAAACTAGCCAATGACATGTTCTCACATGGACTCGTACCTGATGCCATTAAAAATGCTATTTTAACAACTAATGATTCTCATTATAATAAATCTAGTACGCTATTGAACACATTCCATGGAAGACTCAAAGCACTAGATGGTACCAGAGCAAAGGAAGACCTGGTAACCCTATGCAAGGTTATTGGAGATTTACCAATTACACGAGAAATATTAAAAGATATAAGTAAATCATGATTAAAAATGCTAAGTATTTTAGCCGGCTATATTTGGTATATTTTAGGTGTTAATGAAACTGTTCTTTTTGAAGACATAGTAATAGTGGAAAGTAAGCATCTATAGTTGGATTACAGTACAACCTCCGATAGTGGACACTCCGAGAAAGGGACATAGTATAACTTATCAACAAAGGACACTTATCAGTGTCCCAAATAGACTTATCTAATACATTTTGATCTCCGAGAAGAGGACAACCTCCCTATAAAGAACAAAGCACTTTAATAGGGTCCCAAAGTGTCCTTTATTCAGAGGTTCCACTGTATATGTTTTATACTCTTGAATAAATTATCACTATAGCTGAATGCATTATAATTAATATTATTATTATTAGATAATTTTATTCAAATAATGAGAGAGAAGGCATCTTCTAGTACAATTTTCCAGTCAGAATGGCCTCCTCCAATACGCTTTATAGACAAAAATTATTTTGGACGATTAATGCTTTTAGAAAGAAGTGATGACCATCAAGGAGATACAGCATGGTATCATACCCGAGGTCACTTGGACAGAAAACCAATTCCTCATTTGTTTTGTTCATCAATCAATGTTAATGACATACTTGATGACAGTAAACCAGGTATTGTATTGATTGATGGTCCCCCTGGTATTGGTAAGACAACACTATGTAGAAAAATAAGACAAATGTGGGCAACTGAGGAATTAAAAGCCAAGTTTAAGTTAGCATTGTTGATCAGCTTGAGGCAAAGAGAAGTTGTGAATGCCACAAAATTAGATGACCTAATGCAAGCAGCTTATAAAGACGATACTATCCCAAGTCTTTGTGAGCATTTCCATAAGAATAATGGTAAAGGATTGCTGTTTATTTTTGATGGTTGGGATGAGTTTCCTGAAGAGAGTAAGCAACGTTCCTTTGTAAGTGAAATCATAACTAGAAATAGATTATATCACTGTACTGTTATTGTGACATCACGATCGTATGCCTCAGAGTCTCTCCTTCAACTCTGCTGCGATGAGTCTATCAATAAGCATGTTCAAATACTGGGATTTTCAAACGATGAAGTGCATGAGTTTATTAAAGCAGCGTTTAAGGAAAATGAGGCAAAAAGCTTGATCTCAGAACTCGAATTACGTAATGACATTAGTTCAATTTGCTGTATACCTGTTGTGTGCTTTATGCTTATATTTGTATACAAAAAGATGAAGAAATTGCCTCATTCAATGACAGAATTATATACAAATTTTATTCTTTATACTATTAAAAGAGAAGTTGTAAAGCAAAGTGGAAAATATCTCTTTTCATACAAAAGCATTAATGATATTCATAATTTGCCGAGCCCCTTAAATGAGTGTTTGAATCAATTAACCTTGTTTTCATACAACATGCTTAAGGAACTAAACCCCACCCTAGTGTTTGATTCACAAGGTTTGTCACAATTGACTTTAGCTCAGAAAAACACTTATCTTGGATTAATGACATCTTTCCAATATTATGACGATGATTGTTATCAATTTATCCATCTAACGATACAGGAATATCTTGCTGCTTTATGGATGTCTAAGCAACCTGATTGTCATGAATTATTTAGAGAATGTTTTAATTTACCTCATTTTCACATGGCTTTACGTTTTGTTGCTGGATTAACTAACCTCAACCATCCTTCGTATGATACATTTTTTTCTGTTCCTATTAATTTGAAATGTAAGACGATTGCTATCCCTATGTTTGCTCAGCGAACTTTGTCAGAAATGAAAACTAATGAATATTTTAGTCATCAAAATTTTTTCATGGAGGATGAGTCACCGTTATGCATTTATCATACCGATGCTTTGTGTGATCCCTTTCATCATTTGTATGATAAACTTGATATTCGTCTTCTTTATTTCCTATATGAATCTCAAAACATTCATTTGTGTGAAATATTAGCTTTATCAATTTCTGATTTTTCCATCTGTACTCACCTTCATAGATTTTCTGCCTTTGACTGGTACTGTATCATATACTTTTTAACTAGATCATCAAAAAAATGGACACATTTACACTTGAATGCATCACGAATTCCCCTTGAGAAATTTCCAGAGAAAATACAAACTTTTAGTCGCATTCAAAACAAATGTACATGTAACTGTCTCTGTTTGGAAAACCATGTGTCACAGGCTGATCAGCAGAGGCTACAGAACTCAGTTTTGACTTTTCAAATGTTTGAATGCAAATCAGTGATATGTTCGTATCACACTAATGTTGATGATTTTTATAGTGAGATGAACATGATTGTTTATGAGATGCCAGGTCTAGAAGAACTCCATATGTCTTGTAATTTGGACATACAAAATGGATTCAATCCCAATAAATCTGATATTCAGGCTTCCTGCTTTGAATTGTCTGAGATCATTGCTAAATCGCAAACATTAAAATCACTTGAAATTAAATTTAAAATTCAATATGGACTACTTGCATTTCATTATTTTGCTTTTACAGACGATGATGATGAGTCTCCAACGTGTTTTGTATTAAAAACAATTAAAGCTTTATTAAGAAAAGTGAAATCAAACAAGCACTTGCAAGCTTTATCTGTTTCTGTGCTGTCAGATGGATGTACACCATTGGAACAGCTGCAGGATAATCATGAACGGTACCCTGAGTATTGCAGTTTCATAGAGGAATTAATACGTTTCAATTCAACACTTAAAACTGTTCAATTTATCTTACCCAGTTCCTTGTATAATAAGATAGACAGTGTTACTTTTAGAAGTAATAATAATTTTTCAACAGTGAATGTAGGTTTTCCGCTACTTAGTAGACATGTTATTACAGTCACAACTATTTCACAATTGAGACGCTGTTCAAATTTACATTATATTCATTTCTTTCATCCATTGAAGGAGAAGATCATTGATTTTATATCAAAAATTCCAACTTTTAAGAGCCTCCGAATCTTGCACTTAGAAACACATAGTATTGCTATTGACCATTCAAAAAAGGATCAACTTGAAGAGGGACATGTACAAGTTAAGTTAATAAAAGAACTATGTCATGTGATGAAGAACAATAAGAGTGTTCAAGCGTTGAAAGTGACTGCCAGTATGCCACAATGTACCCATGAGTGTGGAGTAGCTCTGAAGCAGTTACTACAAGCAAATCGAACCCTTGAATGTTTCGAACTACACTTCCCTATTCCAAATAACTGCTTACATTACATACAATCAGGTCTACAGCACAATACAACTCTAAAAGAATTAACTTTAATAGTTTTTATTAATGTTGGAGAAGACTTGATGTACCATCCTGATGCCTTTTTTTTCAAAAGTAATCTTAAAAGTATGATAGTTTACTTAGATCCATCTACACTGCATAATAAGAGTTCACCAGTTTATTCTTATATGCTAAACTTATTAAAAATCCTTTCAGATCCTTTAAGAACAAAACTAGAGATTTTTTATACAATATATTTTGAAATCATCCCATCTATTTCTTTACTCCTTTATCAAAATGAACAGATAGAATCATTAACAGTACTTCAGCAGCCTGATGCTAGTGCTTTCCAAACCCCTGACATCTCTAGCAACCGTGTGGGTGATATTGATCATGAGTGGATCGAATTAGCTCATCATTATTTACAACAGTTTTGGAAGGTGCTTCGTGACCATCCCAGCCTCAAGTATATAGCCATTAATGGTGATAAGCTTTTAGTGGATGACATTAAAAGAACAGTAGAGTTAGAAAAATTAGCAGATGCAGACATAGATCTCCTTAAAGCTTATCCTAAAATTGTTATCCAAAACATAACATTGTACAGCTAGCTAGATCTAGTCCAATGATAGTTATAGACATCTAGACTACAATATAATTATAATAATTATTAAATAAAAGTTATTAAAGACAGGTTTCATTGTTAGACTATAAATTTATTATTATTGTTTATTAGACAGACTCGCTAGCTCTATTTTATTCACTAAACTAATAAAATGATTGGCAACAAGAGTGTGTTATAAGGCCAGGATACACTATGCAACTTTTGTTGCATGCAACTTGTAAATTTTCAAAGAACAATAGATTTTAATGATATTCATTAGATTTTAATTATATTCATTGGATTTTAATGATTTCATGGCCCAACAAAAAAGTTGCATAGTGCATGCATAGTGTATCTTGTGTGGGGTACCGCCCACTTTCCGCAGTCAAAGTGGGCGGTACCCCAGACTACCGCAGAACCATCGCCCTCTAGATCTAGTTTGTCAGACATGATTGACCTTGTTCAATGGAGATGTGTTATTGGTGCCTGGTCTGCCAGAATAGTCCACCATTATACCCAACGCCACTCTGTTAAATGGCAGTCGAATATTAGTCTCCATGATCATATGTTGCTGAGTGGTTTATATCTATTGGTATGCTCTGTAGCTGGTAGTATTCGTGGAGGCAATCAATTGCTATCAGTAGCTTTGGTTACTACGTTGCTACTCTTATTGTGTGGAGATGTTGAAAGAAATCCTGGACCGTCTAATGGTTGGTGATGATAGACTCGATTATCTTAATTAAATATACTAAGCTAGACTAGTAGACTTGTAGTTTGTCTCACATAGCAAAAAGGGGGAGGGTCTGGCTACTTGAGACTAGCTGTTTTCCCTCTTTTTTTTTTTTTTGTTTTTTTTTGTTTTTGTAGTATTTGAAAAGCATTTAGGTGTCCTGATTGGGGCTATTCCTGATCCGATTAAACTAGCTAATGATATGTTCTCACATGGACTCATATCTGATGCCACTAAAAATGCTGTTTTAACAACCTACGATTCTCATTATAATAAATCTAGTACGCTATTGAACGCATTCCATAGAAGACTCAAAATACTAGATGAAACCAGAGCAAAGGAAGACCTGGTAACCTTATGCAAGGTTATTGGAGATTTACCAATTACACGAGAAATATTGAAAGACATACTTGTAGTTATATCAATAATTATTACTTTTAGTATCTGGTCAGTTTGACATTTTTACTGTTTATATAGGGATTAATGACGATATGTTATTTGAAAACATTTTAATAATAGAAAGTAAGACCATTATTATCATAAATTAATTTAATTAAGAATCATTACTGAGTATGCGTATTGCATGTATATTTCGATAATTGATGACACAGTAGATTCAATGGAGTACCATACGGTGAGGAAATTTTGTGAACTTATATAGAATTTTGTAAAGCTTATGGATAATGAATTTCATTCTACCATGTAAGGTCACACCCATTTGTCACACTTCTCTTTGACTTTGGAGTTTCTGCCTTTTCATTTGACTTGGAAGTAGGAACTCTGTATGTGGTCCCAAACAGATTACTTTGAATCAGGTCATAACCTAGCCTCGCCCATTTGCTTTCAGTAATGGCCCTGGTGTACGTATTATTCATGACTCGCTCAACTGGAATGCTGCAGTTGATCATGCTAGACGGGATGGACTTGTAATAAGCAATCTATAGTTAAGAAACGAGATAAGTGGGTGCAGCTCATGGTCATGACATTTTAAAATCAAGCGATCTGATTGGGCTGCAACTATATTTATAGTTGCAGCGTGTACGTGTTGAGAGTTTATGTTCTCCAAGACCATTTCTAGAAGCAAATGGGTGGGGCACCAGACTAGTCATAACCATGCATCCTTGACTCTCGTATAAAGAGCCATTTAATTTCACTGCTGGTGAATTAACGAGTGGCATGCAGTGTGCATTAAGCATGGGTGTTGATTTATTTAGTTTGTGAAAAATCACGAAAATCACAAAATTTATTTAGCCACGAAGTTTCCTTACTATATACATGTATATCCTCTCATTTCTTTTAATTAGTAGCAAGTGCATACACACTTAATCAGGCCACACCCTGGGAATGGTCATTTTTTTTTGTAAGCATACAATAATGATATGCACTTACAGTCAAGTGCATGAATGTCAGCTTGCCGTCCATTAGCTTACAAGCTTTTTATGAACGATCTCTGTATAACTATAAGCATTGTATTTCACATTTATTTATTTATAAATATTATAGATAGCTTTATTCAGATGATGAAGACAAAGGCATGTAATGAAGTCATTTCTCAACCACCAGAATGGATGTGCTCTAGCATAAGTGTGGACAAGAAATATTATGGAAGATTAATACTATTGAATACGAAGGACTCTGATCGAAGACAAACAGCATGGTATCATACTCGAGGAGAACTAGACAAAATACCTGTTGCTGATTCATCTGATAAACTAATCGATATTAACGATATACTTGATGACAGTAAACCAGGTATTGTATTGATTGATGGTCCCCCTGGTATTGGTAAGACAACACTATGTAGAAAAATAAGACAGATGTGGGCAACTGGGGAATTGAAAGTTAAATTAAAGTTGGCATTATTAATCAACTTGAGGCAAAAAGAAGTATTGAATGCCACGAAATTAGATGAACTAATGGAAGCAGCTTATAAAGATGATACTATCCCAAGTCTTTGTGAGCATTTTCATAAGACTAATGGTGAAGGATTGTTGTTTATTTTTGATGGTTGGGATGAGTTTCCTGAGGAGAGTAAGCAACGTTCCTTTGTAAGTGAAGTCATAATTAGGAATAGATTGTATTACTGTACTGTTATTGTGACGTCACGATCGTATGCCTCAGAATCTCTCCTTCGACTCTGCTGCAATGAGCCTATCAATAAACATGTTCAAATACTGGGATTTTCAAATGATGAAGTGCATGGGTTTATTAAAGCAGTATTCAATGAAAATGAGGCGGAAAGTTTGATCTCAGAACTCAAGTTACGTACTGATGTTGGTTCAATTTGCTGTATACCTGTTGTGTGCTTTATGCTTATATTTGTGTATGGAAAGATGAAGGAATTACCTCATACAATGACAGAATTATACACTAATTTTGTTCTTCATACTATTAAAACTGAAGTTTCAAAGCAAAGCAACATTGGAAAAAAATATCATTTTTCATTTAGAAACATTAAAGATATCCATAATTTGCCAAGCCCTTTAAATGATTGCTTAAATCAATTATGCTTGTTTTCATATAACATGCTTAAAACACCAAACCCCACCCTAGTGTTTGATTCATTTGATTCCCAGTCAGAATTAACATTAGCTGAAGAAAACACTTTCCTTGGTTTAATGACACCTTTCCAATATTATGATGATGATTGTTATCAGTTTATCCATCTAACGATACAGGAATATCTCGCTGCTTTATGGATGTCAAAACAGCCCGATTGTCATGAATTATTTAAAGAATGTTTTAATTTACCTCATTTTCACATGGCTTTACGTTTTGTTGCTGGTTTAACTAAATTAACCCATTCTTCGTATGAATCATTTTTTTCTGTTCCTGTTAATTTAAAATGTAGGACAATGGCTATTCCTATGTTTGCTCAGCGAATATCATCAGAAACAAAAACTAATATTAACTGTCTTTGTTGTCGAAGGTTTTTTAACGAAAATGGCTTCCATTTTCCATTTTCATATTCTGAATATCATATAGACATGTTGAATAATCCAGATCCCAACGAACTGTATGATGAACTGGACCTTCGTCTCATCCACTTTCTTTACGAGTCTCAAAATGTTCATCTTTGTGAAGAATTTGCTTTGTCAATTTCTGATCGTTCCATATGCACTTTTCGATATCCACTTTTACCTTTTGATTGGTACTGCTTTATATATTTTTTAAGTAGCTCTAAGTCAGTTAAATGGAGCCATATTCATATATATGATTTATTGTTTCCTCTTAATGTATTTCAGCTAGAGAAATTACAAATTTATATTGACAACCAGCTGGAGAATATATATACTTGTGACTGTCTCACTATAGATACACGAATGAAAAACCTGTCAAACCTACATGTGTTTTTTCAGCTGTTCAAGTGCAAAGTAGTACATGCTAGCTATTGTCAAGATTCTCTTGATGATTTTTTTAATGGGATGAAAACAATCATGCTGATGCCAGACATTGAGGAAATTCACATGATTTTTGATTTAGGCATTCATCCCAGATTAATAGCTCCTGACAAACTTCATATTCAAACTTCTTGCTATGAAATGTCTGAGATCATTGCTAAATCTCAAACACTGAAATCAATTGATATCAGATTTAATGTAAAATCGCGTAACACTACTTCTACTGAGGAATCTCAAATATGTTTTATTTTGGAACTTATTCAAATTTTACTGAGAAAAGTGAAATCCAACAAACATTTGCAAGCATTATCTGTCTTTGTACAATCATTTAAGGCAGATGATAGAATGCAGGATGAAAGTTGTGAAGTTTATCCAGATTATTGCAGTTTTATCAAGCAATTAATAGATTCGAATACAACACTTGAAACAATTCAGTTTATTTTACCAATTGATTCTTTCTACGGATTTCAAAATGTGAATTTCAGAAGTAACAACTTGTCAACAGTGAATGTGAGTATACCATATAGTTCATATGATGTCGTTTCCATTACAACTACTTTGCAATTAAGTCAATGTTCAAATATGCGCTATATTTTGTTTGCACATTCAATTGAAGACAAAATTGTTGATTTTATATCTCGCATTCCAGCTTTCAGGAACCTCCGAATCTTAAACTTAAATATTATCTGTGATCCAAATGAAGCTGCATATGGACAAGCTGAGATATTAAAGCAACTATGTCAAGTGATGGAAGGCAATCAATGTGTTCAAGCATTAAGAGTGACTGCCAGTATTGTGGAATGGGATACCCATGAAGTTGATGAGTGTGGAGTAGCTCTGAAGCAGTTACTACAAGCAAATCAAACCCTTGAATGTTTAGAATTACACTTCACTATTCCAAATAACTGCTTACATTACATACGATCAGGTCTACAACACAATACAACACTTAAAGAATTAGCAATGGTAGTTTACTTCAGCATCGGAGAAGACTACTTACTGAACAATGATGAATTTTTTTTCAAGAGCAATCTTCAAAGTATGGTAGTGTATTTGGATCCTTCTCAGCTGAGCTCTTCTGAGTTCCCATGGATCCCTTGTGGGGAGATTAGTCTATACCCAGTGTTTGATGAAGTCATAGATTTAGCACAAGTTTTTTTTTTCTTATATTATCATGGAATCATTTCATGTATTTCGTCATTCCTTCATCAGAATGGACAGTTAGAGTCATTAACAGTACGCTTGTCTTACTGGCTCCCTGATTTATATGAGCTGATTAAAACTGATGAAGGATTGGAGAAAGATGCTCATTTACATTTACAACCATTTTGGAAGGTACTACGGGACCATCCCAGCCTCAAGTATATCTCCATTACTGGGGATAGCGAGTTTTTAACTGATGACATCCAGCAAACAATAGAGGCACAAGGGCCTCCAGATCTAGAGATTAAAAATTATCCTAAAATTGTTATTAATGGAATATAATACCTCTTATATAAATGTTTCTACAATATTTTTTTTTAATTAATATTTAATTTTATAATATTAGGCTATGAATAATATTAAATAGTTCTATTAGATAGACTAATTGATTTGATTAATAATAATGTTTATTACACATGACATGTTATAAAATCAGTTCTGGAAGGAAAATAAGAGCTGGGAAAATAGAAAGAGAAATACCCATTGATGACTGTAGTTAAGGTATATCGGTCCTGATGATGTTGAATAAGCTGAAATTGCATCAAAGTAAGTGATTTGAATCAAATGATTATATTTCCATGGCCACGTACCTTGTGGAGTTTACTGTGTTGCATATGCTTTAATATCCATCAGGTAAGAGGTACCAACCGTCTCCTCGTGTTGGCCACGAGTCTGTTGTTATATAGTGCAACAAGGCATAAACTTCCAAATTGGTTTACCTTACAAAATTGGTTACTGCTGAGGCTAGGAAAGTAAGAAGAAAATGAAACGTGTATATGTTGTAGTACAAGCCTTGTTTTAATCAATAATGAAGTCACAGCCTTATATAACTTCATAAAGTTATAAATTTAATAAACCGTTTCCCATGATGTCATTAATTTTCTATAAATAGTTTCACTGCATGATGTAAGTGTTTTGCTGTGTCTAACAGAGTTTCAAACAATTGTAATGAATACAATTAACAGATTTACAGAGCAGTTTTGTATTAAAAGGGTACTATAGTGGAAAAAGAAGCAATGTTTAAAATTCTAAAAAAATTCTTTAAAAACCTATTGAGAAGAGCACCAGCCACCAAAAAATATAGAGGCATACCTTATGTAGTTTAGAACACAATTACAAAACAATATTTCTTGTAAAGGGTTCAAAAAAAGAGAAATGACTAAATAAAAACGAAAGCAAGAAAAAAAACGGAAACGATTGCATAAATTTTGGAAGTTTATGGGTTGTCGCACTATATGTGACCGGTTGTATATCTGGGGTGGATGGAGCAAGGCTATACCCAAGCAACACTCCAATGCTGATAAGATATCAGCCCTTTCCCTTGTTGATGTCTTCAGCTTCAGAACCAGTAACTGGGACCAGATACCCACCAGTGGGCTACCTCCATTGGGCGTTGCCTACTACTCGTGTACTCCTGTCAATTAATGAAGACATCTATTATTTCGGAGGTAGGTGTGGTCACGGCGGGTGCCATCACAATACCGTACACAGACTCAGCACTGTGACAATGAAGTGGAGAGATGCCACACCCCCTTTTAACCAATCGGTAGACGGTCCAATGAAGAAGGCCCAATGTGGGATGGTGCACTTTAATTGGAAGAGTGAAGACGTATGGCTGGTAGTGGGAGGGTATGGTCTGTTACCAGTACGACATCAGCCCCAGGCCACTTATATACCCAAGAGAGGTAACCCTGAATACGGATGGACTAACGAGTGCCATATATTCAATATTAAACAAGGTTGGTAGCTATTGGATTTATTGGATGAGTTGTTGTGTTACTGTACAATACAATGGTTTGTTATTAATATTAAAGTTTTTAGTTTATTTTATTCTGATACTATTCACAGCAGCCTGTAGCTGTTAGTGTGTGTCTGTGTGTTACTAAAGTCTCTTTATGTTATGTTATTGTTGTTCATTTTTGTCATTGATGTCTACTAATTGTTCTTATAAGCATACATTCCCCACCCAATGCCTATAGGGATGATATAATGTTAACATGTGTTTAGTACTGTATACCCAATGCCTATAGGATATGGTTATAATAATGTTAGCATGTGTATATCCAATGTATGTTTAGAGGAATTTCTAGTATGTTAATATACCTGCTGAACTGGTTTGTATAGTTACAGTACTTTACGACGGTCTATAATATACACCTACTATAGGCACATGGATAGTTCCTGAAATCAGTGGTGAAACCCCGCCCCCTTGTAGCAACTTCACCATGGTTTCACTGGGAGACAATAGAGGTGCCATGTTTGGTGGATTCCAACTCGAGGGACCACGATTATCAGATATGTATATTGCAGAATTCACCAATAATAGCATAGTAAGCATGTATTCATCCCCTTGTATCTATTAGTATATATAATTGATGTCATGTGACACATTATATTGTGTTATATTTCACAACCTATATATTTATGATACTTGACCTATTGTAATTTGATATAATCATAATAGTGTTTATTGTTAATGATATTTTATTTACCATGTTTTACATTTATAGCACTGGAGTAAACTCAAGACTGACATATCGTCTCCCTTGTCTTCAAAACTGAAGGGATCATGTGATCACTCTATGACCTTTATATCAGGTTACCATAGCAACAGACACTCCCCGTGCATACTGGTTCAAGGCGGAGAGAACGATGAGGGTGAAACCCTCTCTGATTGTTGGATAATGGATTTACAGACAGCAGATTGGAAGCAGGTGTGTGTGAACTGTTTGTATAGTAGTGTAGCTTGTTATATAGATACCTTTCACACTACACATACTCTATAGCTGTCATAGTTTTGTTACTGTTTAACCTCTTTTGGGTGAATTCACTGGAAAATGTTGAGCAATACTTGCATATAGATCATTATTGAAGTTATAGCATCAAATGTATTAATGTGTGTTTGTGTATCAGGTGATTGTTTGACTCTGGTGTTTGTTGAAACTATGAAAGGTTGTGATACACTTGATGATTTCCTGTATGAGAATAAATACCCGTGTACCTGTATCCATGGAGACCGCACTCAGTCACAGAGGGAGGATGCACTCAGGTCATTCAAGAATGGAACCACACCCATCCTAGTGGCAACAGCTGTGAGTAAAGAAAACACCGTTGTATGCCATCTTTTCACAATTTTCCCTTCTCTCTTTCCTTATCATTCACCATCTTTCCTCATTCCTTCTTTAATGTCTGTTTCTTTCTTCCTTCCTTTCCTCCCTTTTCATTTCTTATCTTTTTTTCCCCTTCTCTCTCCCCCATCCATCTCCATTAGGTTGCTGCTCGTGGTCTAGATATCCCCAATGTAAAGCATGTTGTTAATTTTGACCTCCTGAATGATATTGAAGAGTACGTTCATCGTTTTGGGCGTACTGGTAGAGTGGGTAACTTGGGTCTGGCCACATCTTTCTTCAATGATCGTAACAGGAATATATACAATGACTTACTGGAATTATTAGCTGAGACCAAACAGGAGGTATGGCTCGAGGGAATGGCTTATGAGATCAAACAACACCTACGTATGAAACAGCAAACTAAATGGTTAGTAATTAATTTATTAACTATTGCTTATTAATAATATTTAATTGATTAGATGGAATAGTGGTGGTGTGCGTAGCTTTGGGGGTCGTGATTATCGTCAGCAGAGGAGCTATCCTTCCGGTGGTAGCTCAATGAGTAATAATATGGGAACCGGAGGGGGCGGAGTCAGTCATGGATCACATGATTGGTGGAATTGATTCAAGACTAAAAGAAACTGGAAGAAACTAAACAATGATTATTATTATTATTACTACTAAAGAAAATTTAGTTCACTAATCGCTATACAATAATATTTTATTGGGATAGATCTGGTGGTATATGTGATCATGTAAAAAATATATTTTTCTAATCAGCATAGTCTATATGATTAGATCTGTACTTGGCTGGTGTGCAAACACAAACACAATTTCATCTAGAGGTAGCATTCTATTTCTATGATATGTTTGTATGTGGGTGGATTTCCTGATAGATCTAAATATAAACCATACAGGAAGTCCTGCCCAAAAAGCAAAGCTCTGCAGATATGATTGACCTTGCTCAATGGAGATGTGTTGTTGGTGCCTGGTCTGCCAGAATAGTTCACCGTTTTTCCCAATCTCACTCTATTAAATGGCAGTCGAATAGTAGTCTCCATGAATATATGTTGCTGAGTGGTTTATATCTATTGGTATACTCTGTAGCTGGTAATATTCGTGGGGTCAATCACTTGCTATCAGTAGCTTTGGTTACCACATTGCTACTCTTATTGTGTGGAGATGTTGAAAGGAATCCTGGGCCATCTAATGGTTGGTATAAAATTTTACATTGTATTCCTGTTAGACTGTCTAATGGTGTATGATTATGAGGCCTGTGAGCTTGTTGTTTTATATATTAAAATGGTTTGGGAAAATGTCTAGAAAATGTTCTGTTGTATACAATAATGACTCAATCTCCTTACATGCATATTTTGTACTGACAATTTTTTTTTCTTGTTACATCATGCAGAATTCTTACGAGTATTTGAAAAGCATTTAGGTGTCCTTATTGAGGCTATTCCTGATCCAATTAAACTAGCAAATGACATGTTCTCACATGGACTTGTACCTGATGCCATTAAAAATGCTGTTTTAACAACTAATGATTCTCATTATAGTAAATCTAGTACACTATTGAATGTGTTTCATGGAAGACTCAAAACACTAGATGATACCAGAGCAAAGGAAGACCTGGTTACCTTATGCAAGGCTATTGAAGATTTACCAATTACACGCGAAATATTGAAAGACATAGGTAATAATAATATTATTATTTTAGTCTCTGGTCAGTTTGACATCTTTACTGTTTATATAGGGATTAATGAGGATATGTTTTTTGAAAACATTATAATAACAGAAAGTAAGAGCATATACCTTTAATGCAATAATCATTACTGAGTGTGTTGCATGTATATTTTGATAATTGCATGATGTACATGTATATGACATATATTTAGATGGAGTACCATATGACGAGGAAATTTCGTGAACTGACTATAAAACTTTGTTTAAGCATTCTTATAAACTAAATTTCATGAATAATAAATATTCATTTTACCATGTAAGGTCACACCTATCACCAACCATACTTCTCTTCAGTTTCTTAATTTGACTTATAAGCAATAGCAAGGAACTCGTCTGCTTACAGTGCTTGTGGCCCCAAACAGATTGCTATGGACCCCCTTGGCCAAATCAGGTGTTAACAAAAATCCAATGAATATCATTAAAAATCGTAGATACGGTACGCTCCCAC
>JAYJLX010114869.1:0-20349 GCA_036873525.1 Chalinula nematifera
TATTCCCACAAACACAGCATAGACTGGACCATTCACAGTTAACGTATAGTTGTTATCAATACCGACTTTTTGATCCATACTCATGAAATCGTCACTCGTCATTTCCACTTGAATTCAATGACATGCAAACCTACTGAGAAGTACATGTACCAATGTCGACGATACTGCATGTATATATAGCACTACTGCATGCTATATAGCAATACTGCATGACTGATATATACAGTATAGTGTAGGAAGCACAATATAAATATATAGGCACAAAATTCTAACATGCAACCTATGCATGCTGCAATGTTTCTGTTGTATACATGCAACCATATACTTTGAAGTATCCACACAATGTACATGTGCATGTTTGTCTGACATCATATTACATAATAGTTCCCCCTAAACTCAGTGTTAATCTCTTGTTTTGCAAATATATATTAGAAGTTTGTGATAACCGGATGCCATAGTATATAAACAATTCACCAGGCCACAAAAAAAGCACATAAAGCACTTAAATATGAATTGATCCTCTGCCATTTATTCATTGTATGGGCAAAGATGCGCAAATGCCATGAACTATAACAAGTAGCCATCTTCCCTTTGTCTTGTCCATTTTGTTTCAATATAACATGTGATATATTACAACAGACGGAAAATACATGGAAGGCCATTATCAGCATTGGCCAAGACAACACATTATAAGCATTGCATGATGCATGTGCGTGTATCTGTGGCGCCCATGCTACTTTTATGTGCATGTGTTGTGTGTTTAGGTTATGATTATAATGATCCAAAAATATCAATCACCACTTTCACTTGTTAAACTTGAAAAAAAAACTGAACTAAAATAATTTTTAATGCGGGCTAACAAGAATAACTGGATCATATACGTATAGCATATTATACCATCAAACTTCAAAGGAAATTGCTATAGTATAACACTCATATACTGTTGGGGTAGGGTATAACACCTTTTGATGTTTGATATATACTCTACCCATTGTTCAATGCTTAACAAGCCATTGTTTTGCTCATGAATATCATTAAAAACTTAGCCAAACTGAAACAAAAATTTAGTGAGCTATAAATCAAAAGTATATATCGAAGTCTGAAGTTTGGATCTACATGGAATAAATCTATTATATACCATGCACCACAGTCGGTGTATATCATGCACATTTATACTCACCTTGCCCTCGGGCTCGGAAATGTGCGTGATATACACCTCCGGGTGGTATACTAACATATAGTACTTATCATGCAGCAGGTGAATTAAGTTGCTGCTCATGCATGCATGCCCTGCATGTGCTCAGTTTTATATGCATGAATGAAGGTGTTGAACATCCGTAATAATAAATTTAGTTCACTGTATATAATAATGGATATAAACCCGCTTAATTTTTGTTATTCATAAAATTAATTTTGTTCAGTTCGCAGTTGTAATTGACCTTATACTCCAGAAATCAGAACAATTAACATACACATGACAAAAAAATATCATCAGCTATAAAAATGTAAAAATTGCTGCATCACTGAATTCATAATGTTACACTTATTATAGCAGTTTAACTAAACAAAAAAGCATGCATATATATAATAATTATTACGACTTTATTAATTTTGTTCATAATTTCTGTACATGATAGTTGCATATGTAGTTGGGTGAGGAGGCATTCTCTCGTCAGCTACAACATTACTGGAGACTTTACTGAACAAACACCACGGAGTGAACATGCTCATAGAGATACTTACACAGACAACACTGAGTGTTAGTAGAGCTCTGGTATCCAATAAACCTTCGTACCGACAAGAAGATATAAAGGTCTCACTCATATAGAATATTGGAACGTATGGTACACACACAAAGGTAACTTGAATCGTATAAAATATGTAACGATGGAGCCGGCCTTTTCTTTCACCCGCACTTGAGCACTTTAACAAAATAATTGTCATCAGAGAAAATACCAAAACTGCTAGTGTCAAGGTGAATACAGCATGCTCAATACCATCAATTTTCAACTGTACAAAACATTTGCCATCCATTGGCAGGTCATAATCCATGTCAGTGTAATTTGTCACATGTACAGTTTCAGTATATTCTAATTCTATTCCTCCAACAACAGATATGAGAATAAATTCCACCATTATGAATGCAAAAAAGTACAGCAAGAGGAAGGTGTACGCCTTTGGAGCAATCAGACCAAGTACCTGAAACCTTGTTTTGCCATTTACAGTAACTTTCTTCAAAAATGAATAAATCTTCTCAGTTAGTTGCAGTAACATAGCAAGGAATTTTTGGAAGCATACATCACTTTTGCAACACCATTTCAGAGAAAATCCGATGATCATTAGTATTACAGCGATTGCATAATTAATCAAAGCGATTCCTACAGTAATCAGTGCATCCAATGTTAGTTGTAAAGTACACAGTTGAGAGCAGATTACGGCACCGAATTCTTTTCCAGGATTTGCATTCATAGTATAGGTTATAGCCATGTATGTTGATAAAATGTAGCACACATTCACTTATGTATTCTGCTGGATTATGCCTGATGACACATTATAAACAATTATAGACCTATAGTATTGTTATTACAAAGATGACTATAAAAACAAACAGATGTCTATCTGAAGACACTCACACTCACACACTCACACTCACACAACGTTGTTTGGGTGATTTGACCTTTTTGACGCGATGTTTACATTGGAATAGACTATAGGATTCTATTCCAGTGTCAACGTAACGTCCCGCTAGTCAGTATCATATTGTAAACCAGGCTTGAGTTCCAAAATGTATGTGTTTCCATATCACCTCTATAAGGATACTTTATTTTGGCCCCATGGTGTTCACAATAGAGAGATTGCACTGTACATGTATCTAAAATTTATATCCTAACCTTCACCCTGCATGCTGCCTATACATAGTCCCATTATAATAGGCTGTGATACTGAGCTACAGATACTGGGTATATACTGATCAATAAAAATAATAATGATCTATTTATTTTATGCCGTATTCTTTCTTATACTATAAAGAAGTTAATAACTGCACATGCCTGGTCCGCTCAATCAGTCATGAGACACCAAGAAATAGATTTAGTAGGCTACACTGATAGTTAGACTATATGCATGCATTCATGCCGGCAGCCACACCCAATTTTTTTGTAATGACATGGAAGGAGTTGTTGGAACTTTATTACAATAAAAAAAACTAACTGGCCAAGTATAATATTAAATATAATCAATGGCTCCAACAAAAGGTTTAAAGCACAATCCACCATTTCAATTAAAGATTTAAACCAATACCAGAAAATAGAGTAGCTGCTTACTATTATAGTATGCAGTGTGGTTACATCATAGCAGCCACACCCCACTTTTTTTGCATATGAGGGGTGTGGCTTGCTAACATGTAGATCTGAGACAGTGTAAATTGGCTTCATGAGTGCCCATGCAGCTAAGCTTATGATGCTTTGTATTGTTATGCATGTTATTCAATATCACTATATGCCACATATTACACACTTAGTTCCGTCTTATACTTTAATCTTCAGTTTGTTTTGCAAATTATTATGTTATGATTGGACGCCATAGTAAAAACTACCGTGGCTGATTCATGCGCAAACCAAAAAAGCACACTATACCTTGACACATCATAAGCATTGATACATGCATGACCATGGCCGCATGCTGTGTGTGTTGAGTTTAGATTATGATTGTAATCAGCCAAAAAAATCAATTACTTATTAGCGTATGTATATCACTTTTAAAAAAAAACTAATTAATATTTTAATGGCTGACTGGCAAAATAATTTAAATTGCACTAATAAGTGCATGATGAAAAGGTTAATTGGACTGATTTTAAGCAAGTGCATAGGTCAGTAATCACATAAATGCTATAATGTTTGTATCTGACTATATATATAGTCTATATACATAGGTGAAGTAGGTTGCCATTGCTCATGCTCTTGTGCTTTAATTTTCAGTGACATACACATAAATTAAGGTGCATGAGGAATGTCAATGATGTTTACGTTATATACTATAGCTATATCTCTATCAGAAATCAGTAGTATAGAATTCCCATCATTCATTGATATAATTCAGTTGATTATACAGCCTGCTGAGTTCAATAAAATTTTTTTTCAAAAAAATTAACATTTAATGTGGTAATCATGAATATAACGCACTGAAAAACGTATATATTGTATAAAAGTGTTATAAACAATAAAAACAATACTATACTAAAACTGAATTTTTTTTTGTGATGAAATGTACGTATGTATATGGCACTGTTCATGTTATGCATGATTGCTGTTTATTCGATTCTGCAATTAAGACAGTATACTCATAGTGATCATGACTATACGCCACCAGCTGAGGAGGAGCCTGCAACACCATCATCAGGAGAGGGTTTGCTGAACGACGCCCATGGAGTAAACATACAAATGGAAATACTAGTACAGATAACACTGAGTGTTAGAACAGCTTCGGAGTCCAATAAACCCTCCGCGCATACCGACACGATGACAAGGTTTCAGTATATATAGTTATGTAGATGACTGGAAGATAGAACAAAACTGTACAGTTATATTGCACAAATTGAAGCACCCTGGTGTTGAGACACAACAACTTTCTTTTAACTGTTGCACTACAGCACTTCAACAAAAAAACTGTCATCAGAGAAAATGCCAAAATTGAAAGTGTTAAAGTGAATACAGCATGCGCAACACCATCAACTTTTAGCTGCACAATGCACTTAGTTCCACTTGTGTCATTCAATACTATATATTCCAGATCTATTCCTCCAGCTATAGACATACACACAAATTCTACCACCATAACCATTAAGAAGCACAGCAAGATGAAGGCATACGTCTTTGGAGCAATCATGCCCAGTATCTTAAACCTTGTTTTGCCGTTTACAGTTACTTTCTTCATAAATGAAAAAATGTTTCCTGTCACTTTTACCAAATTGGTGAGAAATTTTTTGAATTGTTCATCACCTCCATAACGCAACAGTAAAATAGAAACAGCAAATATTATTACAGCAGCTGCATAAACAACGAAAACAATACCGATGGTAATTATTCCATCCACTGTACGTTGTAAAGTACACAATCTATCACAGGCTGCAGCACCTAATTCCGTACCAGAATACTCACTCATTGTACATGTATATAAGACAGACTGATATGTTGCCAATGCCACAATCCCGAGTACGTACTGAGATTTACTGACTCAGCGGCACTTATTATCAATTCAATGATTACACTGCTATAATACTTTTGTAAACAATAACATATGTGGTTATTAGATTTGTTATAAGGATCCGGAATTACTGAATATTATAGTATAATGAAATAAGAGCTAAAAATTCTGAAAGAAATGTCCGGATCCATTACATGATTTGGAGTATAATAAATAGATTTTCTCTGTTAGTTGCAATGACACGACAAGGCCCAGTTGTATGTTGGAAGCATAAATTAATACTTTTATCAGTTAGGCATTGTTTCTGACAGCTGCGGGATAACCAAAAGTGGACGATCCATAGCTCAAATTGTAAAGCACATTTCAAATTTTGAAAAAAAAAAAGAAGATTCATGCAGTTCAATCATAAGACACCAAAAAACAGTTGCTGCATAGTTTAGACCTTGTACACAATAGTATACATGCATGGCAGCCACACCCCACTTTTTTTTTTTTGCATAGAGGGGTGTGGCTTGTTAGGCATTCGATTCACCATACATTGTATGCATCAGAGCCTGCAACTATAGCTCCACTGAACAATCATGTATCCAACAAAAGAGGCAATAGTGTTGCTTCTATATTTTGAAGAATTATTGAACAATGCTATAGAAAAAGTGAAGTCACTACATTGATCTACACTGATGTATATAGACCTCAGGTGTATGAATGTTAATGAGATTCATAACAATAGTACTATAATACCTATACACACTGCGACTATGTATTACAGTCTGAAAGCATTAATTTATGTATTATATAGTTTATTCAACAGGATGATTATACTGAATAATTATACTCAATCCATTGGGGCAATAACTTTACGTGTCACTTTTAAAATCATCTACTCCTGTACAATATGTTGTTGTTGCTGTAAATTATCTCATTGTAATGTCAAACATGCACTATGAGGCCGCTAACATATACGTGCACTGTAAAGTAATTCTGAATTAATTGCTTATTCAGTTATATAGCAATTATGATGTTATTGTTTTGGTATACTGAAATATAATATTATAATCTTGCGGAATAGTCCCTGCAAATTGCATTATGGCATGCCATATATAGACGCATGTGTTGATCATTCAGCATGCTATAGTCACAACATAATACAAAAAAAACGATTATTAGCGTAAAATCTACTCACCTAATATATGTAATAATCATAAATATAGTCGTTTGCATCAGTGCACAATATATTGATTGATTTAGTAGGAATTATTGTTAAGTTGTGTACACGATATTGTCTGGAATGGTTCCTGAGTTGTGGCACAACAAGCATTTAACTGATTCACAGTTGACTCAGCACTGCTAGCGCTTTTTTTTGATCTTCCACAGAAATAGCATATTAGTTTCTGTACAAAATACTTCATTACGAACTCTTTCAAATCTCTTCTAAAATACGACTGTATAATGGGATTAGAGATGGTGATAGTGTAAAACAGGAAAGCAATGATGGTAAATACTTCACCAGGGAGGATATCAATACCAATGATAGAGCTAGCGATTGCAATAATTATCACTGGAACATACGTTATAGCAGTCACAAGTAGCATTGTACCAAATATACCAATCACCTTCACCATTCGACTATCGTATACACTAGGTTTACTGTTAGTGTTCCCACTACTGATGGTGGTTGCGTTATTGCTTGCATGACGCCTTGTCTTATTGATAAATTTACGTGTGAAGCAAAATGTCCATGTGGAAGTAACAGTAATGACTGTAACACAAATTATAATCACTATTACTCCCAAGATTATATAGCCTGCTTCATCAAACAATGGTGCACAAGCAAAATTAGAAATACCCAAAACATATTTACCGAATCCAAGCAGAGGTGGCACAGAGAGTACACAGGATGCTATCCATATGATCACACTCACCGACACAGCTATCCATGTCTTCACGTATCGTCGGTGTATGAATGGTTTGACAATGAATAAGAACCTATCCACTGATATCACAGTGAGGGTGAAGGTTTGAACAGTGAATGTATGAGTGAAGATGAATGCCATTAATTGACAAGTAGCCATCTTTTCTTCGACCGTTTGTCCAATTATCCATTCCATCTCAATAGCAGTAATCATAACGGATGGTAAGTAGATGAAGGCCATTATTAAATTGACCAAGACAAAGTTAGTCAGGAATATAATCGAGGGTTGCTTCAATGTCTTTGGGTGACTTACAGTGAATATTAACACAAACAAGTTAGTAATGACAGCCAGAACAATCTCTATTCCCACAAACACAGCATAGACTGGACCATTCACAGTTGATGTGAAGTTGAGAGATTCATTGCCCAACTGATCCTCTCCATGATAAAAAATGCTGTCATCCATTATTTTAACTTGACAAAGCTACATGTATATAGGTATATAACTGATAGTAGTTTAGTAATGATTGTTAGCACTTTACTGATACTATAAATAGTATGTACTAGAGGAAGTTGTATCAATCATAATTGACTCTAATAATACCCGTTTATATAAGTTAAGTTCGTTATATACGTAGATCTATAGTTGCATAGATTACCACAGGAGATATGACAGTCCAGTTATTGATCATTCAGTTTGAATGCGGTACATGCATATGATTGTATGTGCTTTTTTATTTTTTACTTGATGTTTGAGTCAATATCAAGGGGAGGAGATTACAGCCTGTATACATGCATATATGTAAATCGTGCAGATATAGACTATAGTTATGCACTCAGTGTACTATAAATCCCTTTGATATGCTAGACTATATATACATGTGCTTTGATGGCCGTGGTTAACAGCTTACTAAACCATTCAAAACTGCATATACGCTGCATGTGTTTGTTTCAATCAGGAAATAACTGAATCCATTTGACAGTGACCCTGATGAAGCCATTCTTCAAAGCAAATTGCTGGGTATATTTTTCATGAAATACACTTCCCTATAAGCATAATAACCTCTGATATGTTTCATATTAATTACTCCTGCATGTACAGTGCCACTATTCAATTGCATACAATATGGTTAAACAAATTCATGAATCTCATTAAAATACTGCTCTCATGCCGGCACATGCCCTCTATACACAAGAGTAAGAACTCCTTCATTTTCTTCTTTAATTATTTTCTTTTTTTCCTAAGGTTTATTCTTAATAGAATAATAATATAATAATATACAGTTATTGCGCCTTATAAGGGCACTTGCATGTACATGTACATGTAAGTCCTCAGTATATAGAACAGTATAACTTGATTATAGTGTATAACGGCTCACATGGACTGGTGGACTCCCTCTCTCACCTACTTTCTTGCATTTAAATATTCTCGACACACTCACACCAACATTGGGAGCAGTATTTAGTGCCAGTTTCGTTGTGTATAGAATCAGGCCCATGATATAGCATATCATATAATCTCTAAATTCCAAATTGATATCCCTTAAGCGATCGACTGATTATCTTTCTGTCCATCTCCCTTATACTCCCTTCAATGCAGACATATGCATGTGCATGGTTGCATCATCATGGAGTATTCATCGTCATATTCATCGTATAATTAAGGAGCCATACTTTGAATATAGTGCTCTATACCTCATGAGGATAAATACAGTAGAGTTGATGTTTACTAGTGTCATGTTGATACGCAGTGGAATGCGTCACTGAGAATATCATGCTCCCATGCATTGGTGTTCTGATCTCTGATACGATACTCGTTTGTATGGTGAAGAAGGACAGAAAAGCTATATATTTAATACCAATACTAATAGTCATTAAGGATGCACGTATATACTCATGTGTTTTCATTGACTGCCACACTCCTCAATTAAGACACCACGCAAAGCTCTTAATTGATGCTCTTGAGATTTGGCTGCCTTCGAATAGATCTCGACAGAACAAGCTGCTAGAATTTCATCATCCAGTGCATGAGCAAGCTGATGACAACCATGCATGCAACTATAGAAACATGTACATGCACAATTATTAAAATTGTTACAATCATGCATGCCTGCAGCAATCATTAAGGGAACAACAGGTGCATGTTTCTTCTAGCAAATGATCTTTTTTTATTATTATCAAACATTTCATACTGATTTAGTTGTATCATAATTATATTAACTATTATAGTCTAGTCTAATTAATCACAGGATGATTATGCATGAATTATGCTCAATCCGTCATGCATGCATGGTCCAGTAAATGTGTTACCGTCTTTTAAAATCATCTATCTGCTGCACTGAATACTGATATGCATGCTGTTGCTGTAAACTTTATCAATTAAATTACTCACGGATATACTCCTGATGGTACGCTATACAAGGCATAAGAATTGATTGCTTATTCAATTGTATAATTATAATGATGTTATTGCATGTGTTGTGGTCATGTTAATTGTTTTGGTAAATACATGCACTGCTGGTCATGAGCAGTGATCCGGCTTGAATAGTCCCTGAAAACTGAGTTGTGCATGCATTCTGATTGTATAGCTCTTGTTGGCATAACTGTATGAGTCACATGCATATAAAAAAAAAATAATTATAATTAGCTAAAACAAACTCTGATGTATATGCACATGCATTGCATGCACTCAGTATTATTGTTAAGTTGCTGTGTGTAATGCTATAATTTATATAGTCTAGAATGATGCCTGAGTGGTGGCACAAGACTCTAATTGATTCATAGTTGACGTCAACTCAGTACTGCTTTTGTCTGATCTTTCACAGCAACGGCATATTAGTTTTCGTACACGAAACTTCATTATGAATTCTTTCAAATCTTTTCTAAAATACGACTGTATAATGGGATTAGAGATGGTGATAGTGTAGAACAGGAAGCCTATGGCAGCATATACTTCATCAGGGAGGTTCTCAACACCAATGATGGAGCTAATGATTGCAGTAATGATCCCCGGAAAATACGTTATAGCAGTAACCACTAATATTGTACCGAATACACCAATCACCCTTAAAATTCGGGTATCATATACACTAGGTTTACTGAGAGTATTACTGCTGAAGGCACTTGTATACTTGTTTATATTATGCTTTGCCTTATTATTTATAAAGTTACGTGTGAAGCAAAATGTCCACGTGGAAGTAACAGCAATGATCGTAATACAAATCAGTACCACCATTACTCCCAAGACAGTATAACCTATTTCGTTAAACACTGCTACACAAGCAAAATTGCCAATACTAAAAGCGTATTCACCAAAACCGAACAGAGGTGGCACAGAGAATACACAAGATGCTATCCATATGATCACACTCACCAACACAGCTACCCATGTATTCATGTATCGTCGGTGTATGAATGGTTTGACAATGAATACGAACCTATCCACTGATATCACAGTGAGGGTGAATAATTGTGCAGTCTGTGTATGGGTGAAGATAAATGCCATAAACTGACAAGTAGCCATCTTCTCCTTGTCTGTTTGTCCAAATATCCATTCCGTTTCAATAGCAGTAATCACAACGGATGGTAAGTAGATGAATGCCATTAATAGATTGACCAAGACAAAGTTAGTCAGGTATATAATGGAGGGTCGCTTCAATGTCTTTGGGTGGCTCACAGTAAATACTAACACAAACAAGTTAGTAATGACAGCCAGAACCATCTCTATTCCCACAAACACAGCATAGACAGGTCCATTTAGAGTTGATGTGAAATTATTAAATTCATTGTCCAACTGATCCTCATAAAAACTGCTGTAATCCATTATATCATAGTCAACAATGCTATAACTGCCCGATAGTAGTTCAGTATATATATTGTTATAGCACTAAACCTAACTTATACTGATGCTGATATATAGAATCTGTAGGAAGCTGTATATATATCAACCGTAATAATTGACCTTGTTATAATTGTTGTAAAATATAGATTACTGCAAGATTATATGATGTACAGTCCTGTTATTGATTATTTCCTTATTTGTACATTTCTTTATATACATGTATGCTATTATTGGAGATATGTATTGAATTATTGGTTTTGTTAAAGTGGTTTTACTTATAGCAATATACACACTACAAAAAATAATCATTATTTTAAACTATAATAGAATGGGCCAAATCAATTGAAACTGAAACAACCATAAGTTATTTCTGCCAATTTTAAATGTATAATCAAATGAACCTTTTAGTTAAAATAAACTTGAGATTTACCCTGCATGTAGTTTGTTTAAACAATTTGGCAAAAGTTAGTTTTAACTTGATAAATATTTCCGTTTTAATTAATTTCGTATAAAACCCCCTTATGAATCGTCAATTGCTAATAACTAATTAACTTTATCTTAATTCATTTACACTGTTAAGCACTGAAGATCTGGGTACATTGTATCATGTATATGGAAATACGTCATAATGTCATGCGTTGATCAGTCCAGCTCCATTATATGTCCATGATATATTTCAACTGGTTATCCAGCAATAGAAAAAAAACCGGGGCAATGATAAGAGAGAATAACAATAAAAGGGTATCAATCAGTGCATCAATCATTAAACTCTCAATGCGGTATTTACAAAATAACTAAATTATTATTTTCACATGTAACTAACTCAATATTGCATGCTTGCTGCTTGCCGCTGTTTGTATAATTATGTAATCATATGAATGCTAGACAATGACCTAGCTCTATATAGCTGATGAGAAGCTGGTTCTTATTAGGTTCACAATCAAGTTCAACAATAGTGCATGGAGGGTATACTTATAGGATATTGCTTTTTTTACACTCAGTATAGTACATACATATATAGCAGCCACACCCCATTTTTTTGCATGTGAGAGGTGTGGCTTGCTAGACAGCTTGCATGCAGAGGAGGTAGGAATTGTGAACTTTTAGTGTCTAATTGTGTCCTACCTCCCCCTCCTCATGCATGCACTAACAATACACTTGTTCATGCATCAGTCCGTAGCTCCTATATCATGCATGCATGATTCCTTTTATGTTTACTCATCTAATGGTATATAGCTGTGTACATGTGTACATTGAACACTATCACAACCTATGGATTTTTGTATTGTGCACTGTAATAACACTAATTAAGGCTATATGCCGATTCAATTGTCAAATAATAACTCATTTATATTTTCATGGTAAGCTCAATGCAAGACTCTAACTGATTCATACTCGACTCACTGCTTATCTTTGATCTTCGACAGCAACAAAATATGACTCTTTGTATATGTACATGAAACTTCATTGTATAAACTCTTCCGAACTCTTCTTATAACTAACGACTGTATAATAGGATTATGAGATTGTGCATGACAGTAAGAAGCCTATAGGGCAGCATATACAATATACTTCAGTTCATCAGGAAGGTTATGATTAAAAATGCTGCACCCATTATTTTAACTTGACAAAGCTACATGTTATACAGGTATATACTAAACTGATATAGTATAGTTTGTAATTATGGTTAGCACTATAGACCTTTACTCATACTATAAATAGTATACATGTAGTAGGAAGTCGTATCAGTCATATAATTGACTCCTAATATACCCCTTTAAGTTAAGTATATGTTATCATAGTTGTATATACTACTGCAGGGTTTATGATAGTCCAATTATTGATTATTCAGTTTGTATGCTTTTTTAGTTTCCTATATTTTATTACTAAAGTGTTTTTACTTGATGTTTGAGATAAACATCAAGGAGATTACAGTATATACACTATACATATAAATCGTGCAGGTATAATTATGCACTAAGTACACTGATGGCGTGGCCAGTTATAATAGCTTACTAAACCATTCAAAACTGCATACGTTGTGTTTGTTTCAATCAGGAAATAAATCTATTTGACAGTGACCCTGATGAAGCCATTAATTGTTTAAAGCAAATTGCATGGGGTATTATTTTGATAAAGATCTATACTTCCCTATATACTAAGGGAAGCATATAATCCTTTGATGTTTCATATAATATACTCCCCGTATTGTTTACCATGCACTGTTACAATTGCCTATACAATATGGTTAAACAATAGTAATAATAATAGTCATTGCGCCTCATAGGCACATGCAAGTCCTCAGTCGAACAGCTAGGTATATGCATGTGTAGTGTTGATGGCTCACATGCACTGGACTCCTTCATCTGCTTTCTTATATTCAAATATTCACTCACACCAACATTGGGAGCTTTCATTGCATATAGAGTCCGTCCCATGATATAGCATATCAATATACTGAACGAGTGTTGTGTACACTGCCTGGATGATGAGCATGGCTTCATCATCCCTCGTACATAAGCCATTAATTGATTATTGAGTGATGACGCATCTCATTGATTCCTTGATTATCCCGTAAGCGAGTATCTTTCTGTCCATCTCCCTTATACTCCCTTCAATGCAGACATATTCTTGCATGGTTGCTTTATCATGGATCATATAGTCATCGTATTTAGGGCCATAATTGGAATAGTGCTCTATTATACCTTCTCCATGAGGATGAATACAGTATATATAGTTGATGTTTTTATTAGTGTTGTGTTGGTGGACGTGGAATGAGTCACATGCTGAGAGTATCATGCTCCCATTGGTGTTCCTGATCTCTAATACGATATGTATTATACTTGTTTAGGAAGTTGAATGCTATACCATTAGAACCATCATTAAGGATGCATCTCTATATACTCATGTGCTTCATTGACTGACACACACCTCAATTAAGACACCATAAAGCTCTAATATCGATGCTCTTAAGATTTTGACTGCCTTCGAATAACTCTCGATGGAACAAGCTAGTCAAAAAATGCATGAGCAACCAACAACAGAAACACGACTACCATGCACAATCGTAACCGCAATGCCAGCAATCATCAATCTTAAGCCGGGAAACATAAGTGCATGTTTCTCATAGCAAATGATCTTTATTATTATCAAACATTTCATGCTTAGTTGTATCATAAGACATGTATATTAGCTAACAGGATGATTATGAATTATGCTCAATCCGTCAGAGCCATGGTCCAGTAAATATGTGTCACTTTTAAAATCATCTATCTGCTGTACAATATGCATGCTGTTGCTATAAACTGTATCAATTAAATTCCATTAATTAATTACTTAATTAAATTACTCACGAATACACCCCTGATGGTATACTGTCATACAAGGCATACTGAATTGATTGCTTATTCAATACTCATGCATGCAGTATAGTGTTTGATTGTTTTTGGTGAATACATCATCGGCACTGTGGGCTGCCGTGATCTTGAATAGTCCCTGAAACTGAGTTATGCCATATAGGCATCCATTAATTTGATTGTTTCCCCTCTTGTTGGCATATAAGTCAGTCACATGCATGATATAAAAAAACAATTAGTCTATATTAAACGTAAAACAATCAACTTAAATAGAAACAATAACGTATATGCATACACATTAAAAAAATGCACTAGTTCAGTATAGGGATATTGTTAAGTTGTGTGTAATGTTATATCTTATATTGCCTGGAATGATGCCCGAGTGGTGGCAAAGGACTCTAACTGATTTGTAGTTGATGACGTTGACTCAGCACTGCTTTTCTTTGATCTCCCACAGCAACGGCATAAGAGTTTCTGTATAAAAAACTTCATTACGAACTCTTTCAAATCTCTTCTAAAATACGACTGTATAATGGGATTAGAGATGGTGATAGTGTAGAACAGGAAGCCTATGGCAGCAAATACTTCACCAGGGAGGTTTTGAACACCAACGATAGCGCTAATGATTGCAATAATTATCCCAGGAACATACGTTATAGCAGTCACAAGTAGCATTGCACCAAATATACCAATCACCTTCACCATTCGGCTATCATATACACTAGGCTTACTGTTAGTGTTCCCGCTACTGATGATGGATGTATCATTGCTTGTATGATTCCTCGTTTTATTGATAAAGTTACGTGTGAAGCAAAACGTCCACAAGGAAGTAACAGTAATGATCGTAATACAGATCATAACCACTATTACTGTCAAGAACATAAAGCCTGCTTCATCAAACAATGGTGCGCAAGCGAAACTGGAAATGCCCAAAACATATTTACCGAATCCAAACAGTGGTGGCACAGAGAGTATACACGGTGCTATCCATGTGATCACACTCACCAACACAGCTACCCATGTCTTCATGTATTGTCGGTATATCAATGGTTTGACAATGAATATGAACCTATCTACTGATATCACGGTGAGGGTAAAGGTTTGAGTGGCCAGTGTATGGGTGAAAATGAATGCCATAAACTGACAAGTAGCCATCTTCTCTTTGATTGTTTGTCCAAGTATCCAATCCATTTCAATACCCGCAATCATAACAGATGGTAAGTAGACGAAGGCCACAAACAAATTGACAATGACAAAGTTAGTTAGGTATATAATGGAGGGTTGCTTCAATGTCTTTGGGTGACTCACAGTGAATACTAACACAAACAAGTTAGTAAAGATAGCCAGAACTATCTCTATTCCCACAAACACACCATAAACTGGACCATTCACAGTTGCTGTGAAGTTGATAAATCCACTGTCCGGCTGATCCTCATAAAAAATGCTGTCACCCATCGTTCTTTAACTTGACAAAGCTGTATCTGCTGATTGATGGATAGTATAGATCTATAGTTTATGATTAGTGTTGGCACTGGTCTTTGCTTAATTACTGGTACTATATATATAGTATACTGTAGGAAGTTGTATGTCACAATTGACCCTAATGTACCGTATAAGTTGAGTTTATGTTATCATACAGTATTTGTAAATAGATAACCACAGGATTTATGATGACATTCCAGGCATGATTATTTCCTTATTTGTACATTTCTTTATAAACATGTTAACTGGGAGTTTCTTTGTTTTTGCTATAGGGGTTTTACTTAGTACAAGCGGCGATGATTATATACACTACAAAAAAATAATTATTATTTTAGACTATAGAACAGGTTAAATCAATTGAAACTGAGACAACCATGCATATATTAGTTATTTTGGCTACCAAATGACTGAATTTTAAATGAACCCGCTTTTAATTATAATACATTATGTTTTGTCAGCATACAAAAAAAATGAATAAGCAAATTATTTATAACTATGCAATAAGTGGTATAGTATATACTAGATTACACATCATAAGCATACACAGCGAAAATTCCCACAAAAGTATGATAACTATAGACCTATAATAATATTGGCGAATGATATCCCAAAGTATATTATAGCAACTGAAAGATAAACTGCAAAAAAAAACAGGTGATATAGGTGTGGCAAAGTACTTTTATATATACGTACAGTGTGCATGTACGTACAACTGATTATTTGGTTAACATATAATTATAAAATACATGTAAAGGTACAAGTAATATAAAAACGTACGTTAAATACTCCCATGTGCATGTACTTTGAAATGTCATGCAATTCTATTACAAAAAGATACGTGGGATGCTTCCTTTTCTCTGCAGCCATGCATGGCTGGTAATTTGAAAACAAATTCATACTTGATCGAAGATATAATACAGTCTATAATGAGATGAATTGCATGGGCCACAGGATAAGAGCTAGCACTAGGAAAAATTGTCGTTTTATGATAGTAAAGCACCAGAGATACAGGAATTCTTCAGATTTGTCAGACACTCAAAAGAAGGCGATCTTATCGTTAGGGTACACTGCATTATACATGTATATTTGCTGCTCAGTAGTGGGTCAGGCTTGCTGGCAATTACATTTTGGGTTGTCAAATTAATACTATAGATTTAATACATCTTAAGTATAGCAACACATGTACTACCCTTATACTGACACTGATGCACTGCATGCTCATAAATGTAAGCAGTATTATCATCATTTCCTTTCTTATAAAAAAACGTGTCAAAACTGAAAGTCTATACGCATGCAGTCTTCTTTTTGAGTCATGCATGCGATTTCATGACCATATAATCATGTATTTCATAGTATATTGTATTTCCTTCATATTTCCCAGCTTTCTAAATAAATGGATATTGTATAACTTACATAGTCTGCACCCATCACATTTGTTTGTCCAGCAGAGACTGCTTTTTTCATAACAGATTGCACATGCATGAATAGTAAAAAAAAAAAAAAACAAAATGAGAATAAAAAACATTATGTATGCAGTGGAATAGTGCCAGACTGTGAACGACTGACACTATATATAGTACTATATGTCCAACAGTGAACTCCTTATGCTCAGTGCTGCACTGCATGAGTCAGCATGCAGATGCAGACTGAATTATTAATAACTTTCATCAAAACATTGTCGATCTAGCCATATAAAACATATAGTTCACAATAATTTAAGGCCGGTAACCTCCTTTTTGGTTTTCAGCTGTTCCAGTTTTTCAGTGACTATATAAATTAAACGGGCAGGTTTGCTGCTATAAACTGTTACAAGTACAGAGATTATTATACTGTTTTACACACATGTGTCATGTGCTAGAGCCTAACTCAGCTCAGTGATAATTAATGAAATATTCACATGCATTCAGCCCTCCATCATTGCATGCCCATGCATAATACTTTTATGTACCCATGAAAAAAAAACCATATAATAGTACGTAGATATAAAAAAAACAAAAAAAAAATTAAACTTTATATAGAGACAATCTACCAGATATATAAATACTATCATTATAAATGGGCCGATTGCAAAGCAAACTTTTCATAAACAAACATTATATTGATTGCTTTGCAATTTTTTTTTCCTTTCCATTTAATGTGATAGTATTTATCTGTAGATTGTTTCTATAAAGTTTTAGCTCCATAGCTGCTTGCATTGAGGCAGGAAAGCTGCACAGGTGGGGAGTACATTGAAACATTTAATTCCTGCTATATGACATCATGTACATCATGTGACGCGATCTAGTATTAACTGTAACTATAACAATAATTTTATTTAACAGGATGATTATATATGAATTATGATCGATTCGTTGGGGGCAGTCAGTGGTTCAGTAATTTATGTGCTATACTTTTAATTATATACTCTTGTACATGCAATATCATATACTGCTGCATGCTGGTTGCATGCATTATTCAGTGCTGCAACTATAATATTAATTAAATTAAGCCTAATATTATATACTGAATTGATTGCTTATATTCATCTTTTTTTTGCTGTTATTGTGTTTTGCTGTTTTATTGCTTTAGTAAATACATCATCTTGAATAGTCCCTGAAAACTGAGTTATGCCATATATTGTATGCGTTGATCATTCAAGTTAATTCCCCTCTTATCGGCATGCTATATAGTCACATATAATAACTGTATAAATAATCTACATGCACATCTATAATAACATATAATATGCATGCACATTGAATAATACTATACTACTTTTATTTAGGGTGGGATTATTGCTATAAGTTGTGTGTAATGTTTTTTTTACATCAGTTGTGTCTGGCATGGTCCTTGAGTGGTCGCACAAGACTCTAACTGATTCATACTTGTATCAGCATTGCTTTTCTTTGATCTTTCCCAGCAATGGCATATTAGTTTTTGTACACGAAACTTCATTATGAATTCTTTCAAATCTCTTCTAAAATACGACTGTATAATGGGATTAGAGATGATGATAGTGTAGTACAGGAAGCTTATGGCAGCAAATACTTCACCAGGAAGGTTATCAACACCAATGATGGAGCTAATGATTGCAGTAATGGTTGCTGGAACATACGTTATAGCAGTAACAACTAATATCGTACCGAATACACCTAGCACCCTTAAAATTCGGGTATCATATACAGTAGGCTTACTGGTAGCATTACTGCTGAATGTACTTGTATATTTGTTTATATTTTGCTTTGCCTTATTATTGATAAAGTTTTACGTGTGAAGCAAAATGTCCAAGTGGAAGTAACAGCAATGATTGCAGTACAAATCACAAACAACACTATTAGTGTCAAGGTAAAGCCTGATTCATCAAACAATGGTGCACAAGCGAAAGTGTTAATGCCCAAAATATATTTACCGAATCCAAATAAAGGTGGTACAGAGAGTATACAGGATGCTATCCATAGGATTACACTCACCAACACAGCTACCCATGTCTTCATGTATCGTCGGTGTATGAATGGTTTAACAATGAATATGAACCTATCCACTGATATCACAGTGAGGGTGAAGGTTTGAACAGCAACTGCATGAGTGAAGATGAATGCAATGAACTGACAAGTAGCCATCTTCTCTTCAACTGTCTGCATGTCCAAGTATCCAGTCCATTTCAATAGCAGTAATCACAACGGATGGTAAGTAGATGAAGGCCATTAACAGATTGACCAAGACAAAGTTAGTCAGGTATATAATGGAGGGTTTCTTTGATGTCTTTGGGTGACTCACAGTGAATACTAACACAAAAAAGTTAGTAATAATGGCAAGAACCATCTCTATTCCCACAAAAACAGCATAGACTGGTCCATTTAGAGCTGACGTGAAGTTAATAAATCTATTGTCAAACTGATCCTCATAAAAAATGCTATTATTATCAGTCATCTTTTTAACTCAACAAGTTTAGCTACATAATTATAAGCATAATGATATACGGTCCAGTGAAACTTATACCAATACTTTACTGTAAAAGCTGGGAAGCTGCATGTAATATACATGTAATTCATTACTGTATTGAATATAACTATGTTATCACTGTTATTATGGCAGGATTATTTATGCCGCCAGTCCAGTTATTGATTATTTCCTTATTTTGTATGATTTGTTTATGATGCATGCATGTCTCCTTTTATAGCCAGGAGATATACTAGTTTTACTGTTTTGTTATATAATGGTGGTTTTACTCATATGTCATGATGTTTGAAGCAAATATCGAAGAGATTACAGTGCATATAAATCATGCATATAGCCTATGCAGTATGTCCGAGCAAAACCAAAGACAAACGACTCAGTCTGATACAAGAGTTGTAAAGCACACGCAATTGCAAAAAAAAAAATTCGATCATGAGATACCAATAATAGTACTGAGCTGCATATTATAATTATAAATTTTTTACACACAGAAGTCATACACATGCATGCATGCATGCATTGCAGCCACACCCCATACATATATATGTATGTATGTATGTATGTATGTATGTATGCATGTATGTATGTATGTATGTATGTATGTATGTATGTATGTATGT
>JAYJLX010114980.1:0-20339 GCA_036873525.1 Chalinula nematifera
TGTGTGTGTAGACCAGGCTTTTCCTTGCTTCATCTCTCATTTATTTCTCTCTCTCCTATAGAAAGCCATGTGGACCCTTTCTAATATTACAGCCGGTCTCCAGTCCCAGATTCAGGGGGTTATTGATAGTGGTCTCATTCCTCCATTGGTTGATATACTAATAAAGGTATTGCATGCAATACTGGGTCCAGTGATGCTTTTTTTTACTAAAATACCTTCAGACCCTTTTTGACTTACATGTAGATGTGCATTGTACATGTTGTTTTAATGATTTAAGCTATAGCTTTTAACAATTTACACATATTTGATTCTTTGTTACTTTAGGGTGAATATGAGCCTACGAAAGAAGCAGTTCGGGCCATTACCAACCTCACTGCAGGTGGCACTGTACAGCAGGTTCTGTATGTCCTCCAAGTTGGTTCCTTGAAGCCACTGTGTGACCTCCTAGCGATCTACAGCAACAAGACATTAATGGTCATATTGGATGCTATAGGGAATTTTCTCAATGTAAGGAAGTGTGTGCGTTCTCGATAGGCATTGCCACTTAATTATCTATTCCACTCTTGCTATATTAATATAGGCTGCCAAGCAGTGTAACCAGTTGGAGCAAGTCTGTTTGATAATAGAAGAATGTGAAGGACTCAAGAAGATAGAAAACCTACAAGAACACGAGAATAGCAAAGTCTGTGAAATGGCTCAATCCATAATCTCCAAGTTCTTCTCTGAAGACGTAAGCCAGCCTAAGTTATTAGCTAAATCTACATGTAGGTCATGTGACCACTATATCATGCCAACCACTCAGAGGAGGTTGGTCATGCATCATCAATCATGTGACCAGATACGATGTTCCAAGATGGCTGAGATGCTGGCCGCTGCTGATATTTCTTGAAAATCAGCCATGCTTCATATTTTTTATAATTTGACTTGTTGAGAATGTCGATATAGAACTAGGGTAAGAATTTATGTTGCTAAAAAACCATACACAATTGTTTCATTTGGGTTATCATTTACAGTGGAGCTCTCAAGTAAAATATTGCACCAACCAATATTCTCTTGCTTTTGCAGTGTTTTGCAGCATAATCAAGAAGAACCAATAGGCTTATGTAAAAAAATTCATTGTATTTGCATGCACGGTTATCGAGTAAAGTGCTTAAGAGTGCACCTAGGTCTACAACCAGTGCAGAGTTCTTAAGCCACTGTAGAGCCCGTTTTGCATAGTAGCCGTCTAAAACTTGACCAGCATACTTAGGCATAGTTACTACAACTATATACCTGTGTTGTAAAATCCTGTGTTCGCAATTGTATGCGGTAGCGCACACTGAAAAAGCAGTTTTCTTGTGCTTTTCCTCGTAGGTTGGATGCGAACACATAGGTTGGAGTTCGGAAAGCATCATTATGGCACGTGACCAACCTCCTCTTCCAACAACTGTAATATGCCTTGCTGTTTGTATACATGTCAGTGACCTTTGTAATGTCATGTGACCTGTGTGATGATGTCATATGACCAGTGTGTTATTCTATTTTTAGAAAGAGGAAGATACCTCTCTTATACCAGATACCATTGGCTCTAATGGCTACCAGTTTAACCCAGCAACTAAACAGAACGGTGTACCTTCAGGTAGTTTCTCCTTTTCTTGAGTGGTATTTTCCATTTGATCTGCTGCGCTACTTGAAAAAGATTTAATTCATTTTGCCAAAACAAATTATAATTAATTTTTGAGTTTTATAGTCTACTGATATATATATCATTTATACTCCATGTTGATCATTATAATTATATTCCATGTGTCTTGACTTACATCATCATTGATCATATATTCATTACCGTATTTTAAACTATTGTTTTGATATTATGTATCTATAAGTCCTTAATATTTATCACTGTATGAGGTCAAAATGTATGATACGATTGCATCTGCTAGTTACAATATTTATTATTAATAACCTAAGACATGAACTGGGTGGTGAGTACAGCAGTAATTTATAGTAGGGCATGTACTGTACATACATGTAATAGTATTAAACTTTTTATAATAAGGATAGTGCTATGTGGTTATGACTCTAACGTTTCTCCCTCTCTGTCTCCAGTCTCTTTCCCTCCGTGCTCTAGGTAATATAGTAACTGGTACGGATGAACAGAGACAACTGGTACTGGATTATGGGGCTCTGGCTCACTTTGATTGACTCCTCAGGCACTTTAGCACCAACATGCAAAATGTTATTGAATAAAGGAGTGTTAGTGGAATATTGAAAAAGAAGCCTTAGCTAAGCCTTAGCTTAACTAAGGAAATATGGCTTAAATGAAAATCAAAAAACGTTATCATTTCTCCTTTTTTTTTTCTGTTTCATTCTTCTACTACAGGAAGCTGCATGGACTCTCTCTAATATTACAGCTGGTCTCCAGTCCCAGATTTAGGGGGTTATTGATAGCAGTCTCATTCCTCCATTGGTTGATATACTAATCAAGGTATAATGCACTTGAGAAATATAATTATTAAGGGTCAGACCAGGTCATGCATCAATGGATGCATCGATGAATGTTCCTCATTACGGTGTTTCTGTTATGTCATCTCCTATCATTCAAGGATGAATTCAAGGCAAAGAAAGAGGCAGCTTGGGCCATTAACAATCTCACTGCAGGTGGTACTATACAGCAAATCATGTATGTCTTCCAAACTGGTGCCACCTTGAAGCCACTATGTGACCTCCTGGTAAACAATGATTTAATGATGGTTCAAGTGGCATTGGAAGCCATTGGAAATATTCTTGATGTCAGTGTAATTATTATTATATAGTAACAACTTATAGACTTATAATCTTTATTAATAATTAATTATAATCAACCTCCTCTCTCTCTCTCTCCCTCCCCCCCCTTCCCTCTCTCTTTCAGGCTGCCAGTGAGGTTAATCAGTTAGAACAAGTATACTTATTGATGGAGGAGTGCAAAGCACTTGAGAAGATAGAAAATCTACGGAAACACGATAGTAACAGTGTTTACAAATGGGCTATACCAAAAATCACCAAGTACTTCTCTTCCCGTTACAATTAAGTCCAACCCAAACAACATTCTGTAGCATCAGCAGTAATAATTATTGCTGTGCAGCCATATTGTATATGTCTGGTATATTCCAATTCTTCTGATGTACTGGCTGAAGGGGTGAGGCTCCTTGATCCTGTCTGAAGGGGCGAGGCTCTGTACCTATAGAACATCACATTTAGGAAATGTACGTTGAGTAAAATACAATGAAATTCCATTTCTGAAGTCATTTTATAGCCTGTTTAATGTGTTTAAAGAATCTAGTACAACTCAAAGCAGCCATCTGAGATGTTACGAGCCCCACCCACTTTTGGTGCTTTTTCGATCGATTCTAAACTTGACACGCCTTAATTAATTATTATAAGATCGGTTCCTCGAGCCCGTTTGGTTCTTCACGAGGTTCTTCATTTCCAGCTCGTATTCGTTTTCTTTATACCTTTCCTTAATGCTTGGGGATTCTGTAGAAGTATAAAAACGGTTATCCGTATTATATAAATGGGTAAGTGAGAGCAATACACCGCATGTATCGTGATGTTATCACGTGTAGCCTATTACTTGTCACTTATTTTTTTGCTGCCCAATCATCCCACAGAGCCCGAGGTATTATTCGACAATGCCAAATCGCAGGAGGATGAGCTTGATTTAAAAATGGGTGACATCACCGACGTTCAACAGGTAGTCTATATGTATAACTAGACAAATGCATTGCATTATTTCGGGTGAGCATAGCTACTTACAATTTATTGCTTCAGTTTATTTTAATCAGTCCCAGACTAGTCAGGCGTGGCCTGACCCTCTCGTTCTGCGGAGGGTCACGACTGCTACATACTCACGAGTTGTTATTAGGGCGGGGCTTGTTTGATGTGGCTGAATGGTTCCTCTAGTACGATTTGGTTCGCTTTCAGCTACAAGAAGACAGTAACTCGGTATCGGTTCTAGTTAGAGCCTGAACTAGCTCATTGGCATCCATTTTAAAAATTTATAATATTAATAACCGTTAATATAAACAATAGATTTCGTCGACGTGACTCACTTCCTGCTACTGCAGAATTTCTGCAGTGAGAACAAGTCGTGAGTACGTAGCGGTCCTGACCCTCCGCAGAACAAGAGGGTCAGGCCAGGCCTGACTAGTCCCAGACGAGGTCCCAGATGCAGACCCTTCCACTCGATCCGAAGGTAAGAGTGAGAGGGCCTGGCTAGTGACACAAGACTGTTTAGGTGATCAACAAATCAAGCTCAAGAACAGCAATCAAAACAAAGCAGTCTGTCTACTCCCATAGTGCCATTACGCTGCTATCACTAGCCAAAAATTCAAACATCCATAGGCTGTGTAGTTTTAATAGATTTCTGATAGTCTGACTAGCCAGCCTGGGCTGGTCAGGCTAAGCTTACTTAGTTGTTTACGTAGCAAAAACGCGCTTAGGTATAGGCGATCTGATAACAGGTGTTTTTATAAATTTACGAAGTAGTCTATATAAACAGAATTTCCTCGTAATTTGATCGACGCTTACCCGTACAGCGCATGTACATACGTACATTTTTGACTAGTATGGGGCTCGCTCAGGCTCGCCCCAATTATATTTATATAAACAAATTCACATGCACAAGCTGGAAACAGTAGCATGTAGATCTACTAGCCATGTTTACACTTACTACCCAAAGGAGAACAGAAGGAAGAGAGTGGATTGTATTAATTCGTTACCAGCCGTTCGAAACGCATACTGTCTGGAACTCAGTGCCAATGAGTTGTTTATGTGTGGTGGTGATATGATCAACCAAACAGCACAGGCTGGGTATATACTGACCATTGATGATGGTACTACAGAGAGCAGTGGCACTGTATCAAGTGAGGAGGACTTACCAAACCTACCTCATTCTCATAGCCTTTCATACTTTGCTTCTACGCGCATACAAAGCTCAACTATCGTTGACTACAATACAATGATTTGAATAAGGATTTAAATAATTGATTTTGCAATTATTGTGTGTTTAAACCTTATTTCTCTTAAGGATAAAATTAATTTTGTTAATCTTTTACAACTTGGAATACATTGCAATATATAACCATGTGCTTACTCCATGTGAGGAGGCGTGGTCAAGTCTTGTGTACATGCGTAAATTCAAATTTTCTGTACAAAAAGTTATCAACCCAATCAAACCACACTTACAGATTTGAATTTGAAATTCTGCTGTTTTTTCTGGTGTTGTGCTCCTTGAGCTCCAGCTTATTTCGATACACACTTGACTTCCTTTTCCCTTTGAGACTCAAAGTAAACCATGCCTGTACACGATACTAAAGAGAACCTAGGACGTTTGAGATCCTTCAAAAACAAAGGAAAAGACTCGGATGTAAGTCCAACATTGAGCCCAGTCATTAGCCGTGTTCTTTTTCCCTTTTCATGCACCCATTTTGTTTATTTTACTCAACTCGATTAACTTCTATACGTATTTGTATTATGTTATCTTGCTTTTTTTCTTTATCGCTTCATAGGAAATTAGGCATAGAAGGGCTGATGAAGAATGTGTTGAATCGAGGAAAGTAAGTAGTTATAGGAACAAGGAAGGGGGTGGGGGAGGTTGGATGTTTTGTTAGTAAGGAGAAATGAGTGATTTTCTCATCTTTATCTTTCCCTCTTTGTTTCATACAGGCTAAAACAGATGAGGAGATGTTAAAGCTATTAAGGAACATCAGTGTTGAATCTAAGCCGACCCCACTTTCTGATTCCAGTCACGATCAGCAACTAACAGAGCAGAGTATACCCGAAATCGCTATGGTAACTTGCCGTATTGAATACAACACTGTTAGCCTTCACAATTTTTTATTTTTTGTTGCAGAAAATATTCAGTTCAGATACTATGGTATTGTTAGAGGGGGTAAGGGAAACAAGAGAGTTGCTGTCCAAAGCTCGTAACCCTCCAATGGACGAGATAATCAAGTAACTTAATTAAATAGACCACGCCCCTATGTAATGAGATTATTTTCCTTCTACTTTTGTTTAAACTGTTTTGATCCTAATATAGATCAGGTGTAGTACCAAAACTGGTTGAATTCCTTCAGAGATCCGACATGTACGTGAGAGTTTAATGAATACTTTACTGTCTAATTATTATTGGTTTTGTATCATTTTCATAGCCATCAACTCCAGTTTGACTCAGCGTTGGCTCTCACCAACATAGCATCAGGGAACTCACAGCAGACTAGAACAGTGATTGAAGCAGGTATATATTAAGAAAAGGAATGGTTAATGGTTAAAGGAATGGTTAATTGCATCGTTACAAATTTCCTACGAGCCATTATTTAATAATAATTGTATTTTATTGTTCCTTCACTATTAGCTCTTGTTATCATGCAGTCCCGATAGTATCAATTTCCTTACAAGGGAATGTCTTATAGTTGAATTGTTGTATTCCTTTCTTTAATTCTCTATAGGTGCTGTACCACATTTGATCAGTCTGCTATCCTCACCTCTTCCTAACATAAGGGACCAAGCAGTCTGGGCGCTGGGTAATATATCAGGTATGCTGGGCATTTAATTAGAATCACACAGGCCACTTAAGTATATTGCACTTTTTGGGCATTAATTAGAATGCGTGTTCTAATCCTATGCAGTGGATAGTTCTGAGAGTCGCGAGTATACCATACGGTGCGGAATAATACCACCATTACTGGCCTGTATTAAACCAGACATCAGTGTAAGTAGAAAGTGGGCATTAATTAGAGTATAATGATGGGCATTAAATAAAGTGTAATGATGGCCGACATTGCATGAATAGTTCTCAATGTCTGCATATATTCTTTATCGAGGCATATAATTATTGTATTAATACACTTACCCCTTAATTATTTGTAATTAATTTCTTAGGTTAAGAACCTTCGTAATGTGATGTGGACCATCAGTAACCTTTGCAGGCACAAAGACCCGCCCCCATCAATGGAAACAATTAAATCGGTAATGGTAAAAGTGGCATGATCGTAATCAATTATTATAAATTAATAAAATAATAATGTGAACGTATGTATAAAGCAATTAATGTCCATAATATCTTAGAGAAAAATCGATTGGTGAAAAGGTATTGTATAATGATGAATCCCAGTTGCCTTGGCTTGTATGCTTGTAGGTTTCTGTAAGTATGTCCCTATAGAATCCCAAGGGAACAGTATATAGTAACTGATCGGGCATGAAGCACGAGGTTTCTAAGGTTCCCGAGAGAACCATAGATAGCACTATGTATTTACACATATACATGTATCAGCATGCACATATGTTTACTAACATACGTTATATGTCTCAACAAAAAATCTGCATATTCTACCATGACTAGTATGAATTAACCAATCAAATTGCAGAATAGAAGGCTAATAAATCAATATTCATGGTTTGTAACTATTCCTTACCTTTCTTTAATTCAGCTCCTCCCAATGTTGTCACAACTTATGGTACACTCTGATAAAGCAGTTAGTGTTTTTATACATTGAAATACATGTATGTCTCACTGACTCTCACTCTCTCTTTCTGTCTCTAGGTAGTCATTGATGCCTGTTGGGCCCTCTCCTATATAACTGATGGTAGTTCCGAGCGTATTCAGGCTGTTATTGATGCTGGGGTCACTCCACGGCTGGTACAACTCATGGGTAGTGAAGACACTAAATGGGTGGTGAGTACAGCAGTATAGTTTATAGTATAGTGCATGTATTGTACTTACATCTACTAGTATTGGACCTTTTATAATGATAATATTATGAGGTATACCTCATGTTTCTCTCTCTCTCTCTCTCTCTCTCTCTCTCTCTCTCTCTCTCTCTCTCTCTCTCTCTCTCTCTCTCTCTCTCTCTCTCCAGTTTCCTTCCCTCTGTACTCTCGGTAATATAGTAAGTGGTACGGATGAACAGAGGCAGCTGGTCCTTGATTATGGGGTTTTGAATCACTTTGACAAGCTCCTCAGGCATCCACGCACCAATATACAAAAGGTTGTTAATGAAATATCACAACTAGGACCTTAGACAGAATCGGAGTTTGTAATAGTTGGTTCTGTGTGTGTAGACCAGGCTTTTCCTTGCTTCATCTCTCATTTATTTCTCTCTCTCCTATAGAAAGCCATGTGGACCCTTTGTAATATTACAGCCGGTCTCCAGTCCCAGATTCAGGATGTTATTGATAGCGGTCTCATTCCTCCATTGGTTGATATACTAATAAAGGTATTGCATGCAATACTGGGTCCTCGTGTTGCTTTTTTTTTTTACTAAAATACTTTCTGATCCTTTTTGACTTACATGTAGATGTGCATTGTACATGTTGTTTTATTGATTTAAGCTATAGCTTTTAACAATTTACACATATTTTTTTCTTTGTTACTTTAGGGTGAATATGAGCCTACAAAAGAAGCAGTTCGAGCCATTACCAACCTCACTGCAGGTGGTACTATACAGCAGGTTCTGTATGTCCTCCAAGTTGGTTCCTTGAAGCCACTCTGTGACCTCCTAGAGATCTACAGCAAGAAGACATTAATGGTGATATTGGATGCTATAGGGAATTTTCTCAATGTAAGGAAGTGCGTGCGTTCTCGATAGCTGTTGCCACTTGATTTGATTATCTATTCCACTCTTGCTATATTAGGCTGCCAAGCAGTGTAACCAGTTGGAGCAAGTCTGTTTGATGATAGAAGAATGTGAAGGACTCGAGAAGATAGAAAACCTACAAGAACACGAGAATAGCAAAGTCTGTGAAATGGTTCAGTCCATAATCTCCAAGTTCTTCTCTAAAGACGTAAGCCTGCCTAAGTATCCATTAGCTAGATATATATATATATATATATACATATACCATTAATTATATAATGTGACCAATTACTACCTATTATATGCCCTACATACATTTGTACATACTGTATGCGGATCATGTGACTTTTGTAGTATCATGTGACCTGTTGTAGTGTCATGTGACCTGTTGTAATGTCATATGACCCAGGGTTGGGGCTGATTATGATTATAATCGTAATCGATTATAATTGATTACACATTTTTGTGTAATCATAATCGTAATCATAATCATGACTCGATAATCACATTTCTTTTGATACTTTTTAGCCAATTATAACGCGTTCTTTTATAAACTTTTAATTTCAAATCTCCAATCAGCACTTGTCATGCTTTTTTCAATTGCTGACAAGGTCTTTGAGCCGGCCAGAGAGATGTCAATTATCTGATGAGCTATTTCAAAAAATTACGTTTATTTGCTGTAATGGGGATGTTATTTAATTCATTTTACATTTTTAATTGAGCATTGTAATCATAATCGTATTCGATACAAAGTAATCGTAATCATAATCAACTCTTAGTAATCAAGCCATAATCGTAATCATAATCAAGGCTTTGTAATCAGCCCCAACCCTGAATTATGACCAGTGTGTTTTTCTATTTTTAGAAAGAGGAAGATGCCTCTCTTATACCAGATACCATTGGTTCCAATGGCTACCAGTTTAACCCAGCAACTGCCCAGAACGGTGTACCTTCAGATGGTTTCTCCTTTTCTTGAGTGGTATTTTACATATAATCTGCCGTGCTACTTGAAAAAGATTTAATTCATTTTGCCAGAACAAATTTTTAATAATTTTTGACTTTTATAGTCTACTAATATATTATTTATACTTTATGTTGATCATTATAATTATATTCCATGTGTCTTGACTTGCATATCATCATTGATCGTATATTCATTATCGTATTCTATATATTTGACAAACTATTATTTTGATATTATGTATCTATTAAGTCGTTAGTATTTATCACTGTATAAGGTCAAGATTTATGATACTATTGCATCTGCTAACCTAAGACATGAACTGGGTGGGTGAGTACAGCAGTAATTTATAGTAGAGCATGTACTGTACATACATGTAATAGTATTGGAACTTTTATAAAGATACTGTGTTATATGTGGTTATGCCTCTAACGTTTCTGCCTCTCTGTCTCCACTCTAGGTAATACAATAACTGGTACGGATGAACAGAGGCAACTGGTACTGGATTATGGGGCTCTGGCTCACTTTGATCAACTCCTCAGGCACTTATAGCACTAATGTACAAAAGATTATTGAATAAAGGATGCAGACTGTTAGTGGAATGTTGTGTATATTGTAATGGTTACTAAGGCTTCTTTACCAAAGTTTACAATAGCAATGATCTATGGTAAAGAAAGCTAAGCCTTAGCTTTATCATAATTAAGAAAATATGGCTTGTATGAAATCAAAAAAACGTTATCATTTCTAAATTTTTTTTCTGTTTCATTTTTCTTCTACTACAGGAAGCTGCGTGGACTCTCTATAATATTACAGCTGGTCTCCAATCCCAGATTCAGGGCGTCATCGATAGCGGTCTCTAATCAAGGTATAATGCACTTGAGAGATATAATTATCAAGGGTCAGACCTGGTCATGCATCAACGAATGTTCCTCATTAAAGTGTTTCTGTTATGTCATCTTCTCTCATTCCAGGGTGAATTCAAGGCCAAGGAAAAGGCTGCTTGGGCCATTAACAATCTCACTGCAGGTGGTAATGTACAGCAGATCATGTACCGTACATATAGCATGAATATTCTACAAGAAAAAACATTTGTACGCAAATTTTTGCAGTATTTTAATTTTGCGCATTGTTTAAAAATTTAATTCAATTTTATAATGTGAATAAAAATTTCAAACAAATCATGATATATGTATAATTTATGTCTTCCAAGTGGGTGCTTTGATTTAATAATGGTTAAAGTGGCATTGGAAGCCATTGGAAATATCCTCCATGTCAGTTTAACCTCTCCCCCCCCCCCCCCCCCTCCCCCTTTTTTCTCTCTTATTCAGGCTGCCAGTGAGGTTAATCAGTTAGAGCAAGTATGCTTATTGATGGAGGAGTGTAAAGCACTTGAGACGATAGAAAATCTACAGAAGCACGATAGTAACAGTGTTTACAAATGTACTTTTCTTCCCGTTCCAAGTCCGACCCAAACAACGTCCTGTAGTATCAACAGTAATAATTATTGCTGTGCAGCCATATTGATTGTTTCTGGTATATTCTAATCCTTCTGATGTACTGGCTGAAGGGGCGGGGCTCCTTGATCCTGTCTGAAGAGGCGGGGCTCCTTAAGAACATATGGAACATCTAGGAAATGTAGAGGAAAATACAGTGAAATTCATTTCTCAAGTCATTTTTAACTATAGCCTTTTTTTCTTTTATAATGTGTTTTAAGAATTTTGTACAACTCAAAGGAACAATATTTATAATTGCTGAGATGTTACGAGCCCCACCTACTTTTAGTGCTTAATTAATTATTCGTTATTGTAAACTCGATACTTGACACGCCTTAATTTATAAGAGATAAGTTCCGCGAGCCGTTTGGTTCTTCATTTCCAGCTTGTACTCCCTTTCTCTGTACCTTTCCTTTGGCGTTCTGTAGAAGTATAAAAACGGTTATCCGTATTATATTATGGGTAAGTAAAGCAATACACCGCCTATATCCACATGCATCGTGATGTTATCGCGTGTATTATTCAATTGTCACTTTTTTTTTTGCTGCCCAATTAACCCACAGAGGCCGAGGTACTATTCGACTATGCCAAATCGCAGGACGATGAGCTTGATTTGAAAGTGGGTGACATTATCACCGACGTTCAACAGGTATATGTATATAATTACATTACATAAACAAATGCACATGCATTGAGCAAGGGAAGAGTAGCATGTAGATCTACTAGAAAAAGCGAGAAAAAGAGTCCAGCTGTCATTTTCTTGTCACCACATAATTATAGACTGCCCTAGCCTGTTAGTGAAAAAGAATGGTCTATATGTATGAGTGTAAACACGGAATAGTTTAGTCTGTAAAGATGGGTGTGGTCTTATTATGCTTTTAAACTTGTGTTAACACTCTATTATCTTTTGTCCTCAACAGGTTGACGAAGGTTGGTGTGAGGGTTATAAGAATGGCGTCAAGGGGATGTTCCCGGATAATTTTGTCAAATTAATCCAGCCAGTACAGCAGCCTCCACCTGTTCAACGCGCCCAACCAGACCCGCCCCTCCCAATTAGAGGTATAATTGATCATTGTACATGTATACTCTGTACTAGCAGTCTGTCAACAGTTGTGATATGTTATGATGTTGCTTGAATCCTAGGCTATTTTACTATCAAACAAGTATTGAATGGTTAAAGCATTAAAAGCTAGGTCGATTCACTCATGCATTGTTGTTTCCACATGTATTGTAGTAAGTCAGTGAGGATAGCATCGTATAGACCCATGTACATTGTGGGCGTGGCACTTTATTATTTTTTGTATTGCCAAATTTGGTTCATCCAAGGAAAATGTCATCAAACATTTCCTCTTCACACGAACATTGATGTCCACTATACTCCTATAATGTAAGCAGGTTTAAGGGTAAACTTTTGTCTCCTTAGTGCAATTTTCATGTGTTTGCGTAAAAGCTTTCTTGTTCTCGTGTTCAAAGCGTCTTCGTCAATTTACCTGTATTTTTTTCAACTTGATTGTGTTTTTCTAGTCAGCGGGCATTCGCTCCGAGTGTCACTGATTATTTTTCTTAATGAAATGTAAACATTGTTTCTACTGCATACACGAAACAATATAGAAACACGCATTATTCCAAGCAGAAACATTGTTTACAAATAACGTATGCATTATTTACATGTATGTAAAAGCATCAATCCAAATATTCCCATCATTACATGCAATTATAGTACATGTAATGTAACCCATGTTTCTAATATACATGTACATGTAGCTCATGTTGCTGTACATGTACATGTTCCATTGTCCATACAGGATAACACGCTATGTTAATTAATTGATAAACCCATGATCTGATGATAGTCATATATTCAGCATAAGTATAATAAACTTGTGGGCGGAGTCTTGCCTAGTTATGGGCATTGCTGATTTTATGTTGTCAAAACATTTCAATAGCTTTATGAACATTCAATAGCTTTGTGAAACGGTTGACTGACCCACACACTATGTATTGATAGAGATAGTCAGGTCAGGTTGGGGGGGGGAACCCCTCTATATGGAGCAGATTAAGTTAGTCAGAACTGCTTAGCTATGTGGGTTTGAATTTAGAGGGTGTGGTCTCATTACTTAAAGGGTGTGGTTATAGTATTGTCTTGTTGGAATTCTTTTATATTTTTTTTTTGTATTTTTTTAATGATTCATTACATTTTGACTAGACACCGCTGTGAACAAAAAGAAGCGAGCCAAAGTAACATTCAGCTACACGGCAGATAATGAAGATGAGTTATCACTGGAACCCGGACAGATAGTAGAGGTTATAGACGAGGAAGAGGAGGGATGGTGGAGAGGGCTCAGCAACGGGAAGGAAGGGTTGTTCCCCTCTAATTTCGTTGATTTAATCATCGCCGAGGAACCAGTGGCCGAGCAGCCCCCGCCCCCAGCTCCCAAACGTAAGATTAATGCAATTGCTACTGTTGTACAGTCAGAAAAGGGTTAAATATACTGTGAAATAATTATAATTAAGCTCTTTATAGTTGATATATTGAATGCATGTGTAGTATTTGTATATTGAAAGGTACTATGTTTTAGTTTTGAAAAAATTATCATTTTTTTGTTTATTTGTATTTTTTTGACATTTTCATTTTTCATACAGCCGAAAAGACACGCCCACCTTCGATGATTGCCATACCCGGACTAGGGGGCGTGAACCCACTGGACTTAAAGAACAAACTGAAGCCAGTCTCGGGTGCTGGAAGCAAATCATCAGTAAGTATAGCTTATTACAATTATAGTAAGTGCAGTCAGTAGTAGGAATATTGTAATTACAGCCTTTACACATAATATATAATAGATATGGCATTATCTAAACATGCTACATGTGACAGCTTTTTTTATAAGGTTGAGTTATTTACAGCTTTTTTGATGAGGTTGAAGAATTAGAGTAATTTCACATGCACATGCATTCATTATTGTCCTAGTGTACACTTATAGCTTACTTAAAGCTCACAATGAATGGCTTAATTTACATGTACATGTGTATAGTTATACATGCATGTGTACGAACGCGCCCTTAAATTGGTTTATTAGTTGTGAAACCATTATAGTTAATTAAGGGGGTTAATTAAGGGGTATCCCTATAAGGACCCCCTTATAAGGAAGTTGTAATTGAGAGAGGATAGCATGAATAGGTTCATAATGTTGTACGTATAATTATAGCTATGTATAATATCTAATTTTTTCAAGGTTCCTCCTCCAGATACTAGTAGTCACCACCCCGTTCCTCCGCCTTCTTTTGAGCGGTCTCGTTCCAATACTGGTTCCAATACTGGTTCCAAAATGGCACCGCGCTCGATTCCAAAGGGAAAGGTGATGTTCTCGTACACGGCGACGCAGGAGGATGAGATCTCGGTGAACGAAGGAGACATCGTAGAGATTGTTGACAAAGACACGGACCAAGATGGATGGTGGATGATCAGAAAGGATGGAAACAAGGGTCTGGTACCAGATAACTTCTTGGAAGCACTACCTGTTGAAAAACGTAATTAATCTTAATATACTAGTACTTACTATAGATAGAGATAAGGCGGGCTTTAAATAGGATATTCATCAGAGGTTATTTAATTTGACTTGGAAATATAGTAATTTATGCTGATTCTCTCTCTCTCTCTCTCTTTTTTCTTTCCATTTCTATTTCACTATTTCTAGCTCCTGTTTCCGAGCCAAGAGCAGACAATGTGAGTTAATTATATAGCACACTAATTACACAATGATGTGGAAATTCATTTCAAAATCGACAGACAAATGTCCTTTTTCCGTTCACTAATAACTTAATTATACTATACCTTCTATTTGAGCCAATTGTAATGGAAAATTTGTCATTTTGCCTACTTCCTGCTAATCAGGCAATTACATGTTAGCGAAAAATTGTACATTGTCTGATAGTAGTTTCCACATCACTGTCATTACAGGCTACACCCTATAACTAATATAACCAAGTATTGAGTGTTTACTGGCAGTTTTCCACATCATTATTGTTATACAGTGCACATTATCCTCTAACCCTGTATTGAGTGTTTACTGGCAGTTTTCCACATCATTATTGTTACACAGTACACATTATCCTCTAACCCTGTATATTGAGTGTTTACTGGCAGTTTTCCACATCATTATTGTTACACAGTGCACATTATCCTCTAACCCTGTATATTGAGTGTTTTGTATAATTCATTGCATTGTAAAGCCCCATACATTACACACTATCGTTCCATTAACACACCTTGTTTGCCAACTGCCCATTAGCATTAAGACAACAGTGCTATATTGGTGTTAGCAGTTATGATAATTCAATGAATACACTAATTGTGGTTATAGGTACACAGTAGTATAGGCTAATGTACGCAGATCAGTACCAATACGTTATACACATAGCAAAACATATAACTCCATATAATAATGAATGCTATTTTTTGTTCTTTATTTTTGCAGCCACCATTGCCTCCGAAGAAAGTAGAAGCACCGAGACCAAGTGGTGAGTTGGTACAGCTTTATTGATTGAAGTATTGGATTTGATTGATGGGAGGTGTCCTTGTTTCAGGAGTCCCGCCCCCTGGAAGTAGACCAGTGTTACCGAAGCTACCTGAGAAACATGATCCAGTGGAACCGCCCCCTCCCGCTGTAAAGCCAGAGCCTAACAAAGATGGTAATGACGTGGGTACCATAATGAAGAGGGAAAAATTTGAGAACCGGGGAAAGTGAAAGTTGCTTTTAAGTACAACTTATCTATAGAAAGCCAATTTTCATTTTTTAGAAGTTTCCTTGTTATAAGTAATCCTTATAGAAAACCAACTTTCATTTCTAGAAAGTTTCTTTGTTGTTGTGTGGCTATTTAGTAAGTTTCTTTCAATTTCAATTGCTATAGATCTAGAAGTACCTCACAATGGAGTGCTGGATAGCCATCTTGTTAAGCAAAGACCTAAGAAGATCCCCAGCAGACCACCATCCAAGAGTAACGTGGTTAGAAATGAAACGAGTCATTAATCATTAAAATAAATAAAAATAATTATTTAAAATAAGGTGGGCGGGCCGGGTCCCTCCGTATGGAGAAAGTTTAATTAATAATAGGGTGTGGTCTTTTATTAAATTTTGTATCTTAAATTTTATTAGAGTGAGGAAACGACAGATACTAAAACTCCCGAGGAAGACGATAAAAAAGTTTGTTATAAAAGGGAAATTGTGTACTCGTAATCATTATTGCGCTCCCTCTCCATTATCACAGCCTATTAAAGCACCTTTCTCCTCACCCACTCCTCCGGCTCCATCAAACACACCCTCTAAGGCACCCGGGACTCGTCCTAAACCTTCCAAAGCCACTAAACCTCCGCCCACACTGAACAAGCCACCTCCCGCTTCGTCCTCGATTTCAGGAAGTAGGAGTGGCTCATTCTCAAGTAAAAGTGCAAGTGTTGGTGCGTTGAGTCAAGTAGAGAAACCTCCACCACTAAAGGTAAATACTCAATAACGATTATCTTTTTATATGTGTTTTAGGTATTAATTTTCTAAGTTAATAATAACTAGTATTACATAATATAATAATTTTTATTTATTATAAATTATTTGTAGTCACACGAGCCAAAGGCCCCACCCACTATTGTTGAAACGCAGCCGCCATCTGTATCCAATGATGAATGGAAGGAAGCCTTTAAACAATTACAAGAAGATTTTAATAAATTCAAAGAAGAACTCAAGGAAGACATGCGAATATTGGTTCAAGATTTAGACGATGAACGCAAGAAGAATGCTCAGTTGTTAATCGATGTAGACAGACTGAAGAAAACCGCAGGATTTAGAGAGAAACTGTGACATCTTTACTTCTTCATATATGTATTTAATTAATTATGCAGGATTCGTCGATCCTTTTTGCTTTTTTTTTTTATTTGTAGTCCTTTTTTAAATGTATAACTAGGTACACTCCCTAGCTATAATTGCACTGAAACCGAGATTATTATAGGTTTTTAAAAAGCATTAATGATAACTTGTTATGTGCTATATAATTATATAAGATGTAAATGCTTTTTTTTTTATTCGATTCACGTTTTATATGTAATAAAGTGTTATTTGTGGGATGTATTTGGATGTGTATTGCACATGCATTAATTAACTATATAACAGCTAGATCGACCATTACATAAGTTTTAAAATTACAGCAGATCGATATTGGCTTTCTAATATAGTTTATAGTTAACTGTACGTTTTCTATTTGTACTGTATATGCATGGCCTCAAGGGGTGCATATACATAGCTGTAACCATATTGGGTATATTGTGTTTAAAAGACATACACATATACATTGTACATGCAAAATATATGGTATGGTTGTAATTGTAAACCCATGCATGCAAGTCTATACATGTGCAATGTAACCATATGCATGCATGCACTTACTGTATATGACATAATAGTATTGTTTTTGTACGGTTTTGGTACGTTGCCAGGCTTTATTCATAACAATAATTATTATTATAAAAATAAAGATGAAATTAAACAAACACACCATATGTACAGTACAGTATATATGGTGTAAATGAATAATAAGTTACATTTCTTGTACAGTTACAATAAGAATTTCCGTTTGATTTATCGAATTATTGCAATTAAAATTGATTGATTCATTTAATAGTCGTCACATGACTGTCATGTGATGGAGGGGAGATGGTCGGTGCTGTTTGATTTGGCTGGTATTTTCTTGTCTACAGTAGAAAAGTAGAAACACAACAGGAATAATAACAACATGGAACAACTATATTCCTAGTGGAGGGGGAGGGGGGGGGGTGGGAGGGGATCTCAAATATTACCATTGGATTCCAATAGTGGGGCTTTGTCAGGAACTATGGCCGTCAGAGGAGGGAGGAGATGATGGGATGAGTTTGATTCGCTGGCAGCTGCTGTAGCAGTAGACTGGAGGGGTTTACTACGGGTACTATGCTGTTGCTATATTTAGAAACAATAAATAAAGTATGGAGTGGTTTACAAGAGCTGCTGTGCTGCTATATTTAGAAACAATCACGATCTTAATTAGCATAATTAGGCGTATTGGCCTAATATTATGCATCAAAAAACCACACACAGCAAAACCACAATATTGAACGCACTGGAAATTTACCATGCATTAAAAATTAATATGTACATGTACATGTTACTCACTTGAACTTTGGACTTTGATTTAGCAACTTTTTTAGCTTCCACTGCGAGCAGTAGCTAAATGGGAAACAATCACTGATTATCAGTATAGCAGTACTTTATGCAGTATGTATGTGTGTACCTCTAGCTCAGGTTGGAACCATTCCCTGAAACCATTGAAGTAAGGGTGTTCCAGTAACTCTTCACACGTCAGTCTACCCACTGGATCCATAGCCAAACATCCCTATAATACATGCATGGGGTAATAACAAATAACATTATGAACATGCATGTAAAACCATTTTTGGTAAGGTAAAGTCTACTGACCTCGAGAAACGATAAAGTTGGTTTTGAGAAGTTGGGGAATTTGTATGACAAAGCTTCCTACAGCAAATCATAATAATTATGGTATTATTAATGGTTACTACTCTATGTGAGGCACTGTGTGCTATGAAGACAATTGTATGCATGTGTGTGTGTGTTGTTTTATTAACCCTTTTATCTGGGCAAGGAATACTGGTGTCCTTGAAATAGGAACTCTCTTGAAATACTTTAACGTGTTCTGGTATCAAATCACCTGGAAGAAAAAAAAGTGACAACAATAAAAACATACACTGTATACAGCTAGCTTAATGTACAGATGAACATGTACATGTATACTGTGGACTATATTGTACTTTACATGTATTCATGAACTGATAAAATAGGATTATTTAGTATTGCATAATAAAGGGTAAGCTAACTGTACAGAATAAGCATGTATTCATGAACTGATAGAAATAGGATTATTTACAGCATAGATGCAATGGAGATCATGAACTAACCATGAATATAGTTATAACGTATGTATGTCCATGTTTATTTTTCACATCTATTATTTATTTGTACAATTATTTTACGTTTGTTTGTTTTAAAGAGCAATGGTATGCTAGTAATGCTTACTTGAATTAAAACAGTCCTCATTCATGCATGGACAAAAAAAAACAATCACCATTAACACCTAAAGGCTGGTGGTTCACAATATTAAACGCACTGGAGATTTCTGAATAATTATTATCCATATTCTTAGACGCAGATGAGAAGGCAGATTGAAACAAATTTCTATTCCAGCATATTGCGTAATGTTCTAAACTTCTAGCGTTGTATTGTGAACCAGCCTTAATAAGGGTGGTAGTAGTCTCCCCTGGGCTAACATACAGTATCAGTCTATATTACCTTGAGTGGTCATGATTAGATGGAGCTGGTCTACGTCAGAACGACCGGGCCATAACGGCTGACCAGTCAGCAACTCAGAGAATAGACAACCTGCAATGAATTGACATGTACATGTATACTTGTGTACATGCATTAATTAACACATTATAAGGTGGATTATTAACAGTAGAATCTTGTCATGGTATTAACGAATACAAAACAAATAATATTGGCTGGTTTAGCAGGCCTGGGCAATAAATATCGCTTTAGGAAACATGGCAGTACGTCTCAAAATATGCACTCTTTACATGTTCAGTATAGTTGATGCTATAGAGTATGTTTTATCGTAGTTCACTAACCAATTGCCCATACGTCCACTGGAGGGCCATAGTGAGTGTCCCCTACCAGTAGTTCAGGGGATCTGTACCATCGAGTGGCAACATAATCCGTATACTCCCCTCCCGGTCCAGCTATATTAATTAATAATAGATTAATCATATTGCAATTAATTACTATACATGTGTACTTGTACACATAATGTACATGTACACATAATGTACATGTACACATAAATGTATGTACATGTACATTTGTAAGTGGGCTATTGTGTATTGTTTAGCTTACTCAGTAGCCTGGCAAATCCGAAATCGCATAGCTTGACAATTCCATTGCGAGTTATCAATATGTTCTCAGGCTTTACATCACGATGGATACACTATAGGAATACAGCAAATACAGGAGTATAATAATCAATACAGCTACAGTAGTCTAACAGGACAATATCTGTATAAAAGTACAAGCTCACATTATGCAGATGACAGTAGTTTACTCCTTGCAGAGTTTGCCAGATTATCTTCTTCACCGATGTCTCTTCCAGTCTAGCGGGTAAATAAGAATTAAACAAAATAAACATATACATATACATATATAT